>KB663622.1:1035756-1197304 GCA_000349025.1 Anopheles minimus | reverse complement strand
GTGTGTGTGTGTGTGTGTGTGTGTGTGTGTGTGTGTGTGTGTGTGTGATAGAAGGAAATAAACTACCACATCAAATGCTGGAAATTAATCAAAACATCAGTCAGCAACGGTACATTAAACATTCTGTCGTTGCCGTTGAGTTTTCTCGAACCGGTCTCGATGCTTTTTTTGTTATATCGCCGATCTAATCCTTAACCGACGGAACGTAAGAGTTTTGTGAAGTTTTAGACCTACGTTTCCTCTACCAAACACACAACCTCACACATATTCACACACACACACGCGGGGAGTTTGGATTCGTTATGCTCATGCATCAACCAATTGGCCAACAGTGTGCGCATATAGCTGTTTTTGCTTGCGCTCGGTTTGGTTTAAAGAATATTTTTCATTCTCGACGAGTTTTTCATCTAAATGGCCTATCTTTCCCTTCCCAAACCGGAAGTGGAATCGAAGCAGTTGTGTGCTAGTGCCGATGCTAGTCGCTAGTGCTTATGTGCAAACATGGGCAAGGCAGAAGGACGAACGGTTCGCTGTGGGTTTCTCACTTTCTCCGGCACAAATGATTCGAGCCACATCAGTGAAAAATGTGTGCGTGTGTGTACTGGTGGGAGGGTTTTTTTTTGTTGCTTCAAAATTCTTCCCAAGTTGTACTGATGATCCAATGCATGGAGCAAAAAGTAGAAAAAAACAGAGGTTAGAAAAAGCAGGAATCAAAAAGGATCAACGGAAAGCACATAAGTGTTTTTCAAATCATTCACCATCAAGGTATAGAACCGGTCGTGCGGTGATAGGGTGAAATGCTGATGGAAGATCTGCCAGGTCTGCATGGACAAATTTTGCTAGCTTTAACCATATGACGGCAATGGTCAGCTGATATGGGATGAAAAAGAGAAAAAAACGATAGTGCAAATGCTCAGTTCGACAACTTTTCATTTCGAAGTGATTGAGATACTGGCTGGTTTGGTGAAAAAAAGCGCATCATACACGTACACATTTAAGAAAAGCTCTTAGAGGATGGCTTGGGTGAGCTCTTATCCTTCAGTTTAACATCTAAAAAGTGTCGCCGAACAGGGGGAAGAAAAGAAAAGGAAAAAGGAAATCCAAAAGCGATTCCATTTCCGTTCTTTCTCGAGGGCACATAGACACACACTCGTAGAAATGAATGGAAGAACGAGTGTGTGTGTTTTCTTCTCTTTTTTATCTCGATGCTTTCAGTGCTTTGGATGCCAAATGGACGAATGTGAATGCATGCAAATGTAACTAATGAATTAAAAGTACTGTTGCACGGAGATCGGTCGAAGATGGCACCCAACGCAATGGTTGGAATTTGAGCTAATGTTAGACGATGATCTCTGGCGGCGGAAGTATCACCAGCTGACGAGTATCTTAGTTTGATTCTTCTTCTCTTCTTACATTTGAATTGGCTTGAGGAACATTTTTGATTAAAATCTACCACTAGATCAGTGGTTGGCAAGGCACAGCTCACAAGCTGCAAGCGGCTCGATCCTTCGAGCATGGCTATTCGTCGACATTTTTTTCAAATTCAGTGTATTCCCCCTTCTCTTTCGTATCCTTACAGACCGTTTCTCAGTGGATCACAGAGACCAGTTTAACACCTGCTTCGAGCAGTGCTTGTTTGTTTGCTGATCTCAATTCATATCGCAACAGTAGTCCATTTTCCTTTTCCCTTCCACTCCACTCGCTCCCTCAAAACTCTCTTCTTTACCTAAGTTGAATAGATTTATGTTATCAATAAAGTTTAGTTTAGTTAGTTAAACTTGATCAATAAATGAATTGATATATATATATGCATCCAAAGCGATGTACAAAACTTATTACTGAAAAGCCCCGTAAATCCTCCACAATGATACAATTTTAGAATAGTAAATCTTTTGGATTGGAAACTTCTTGGGATCTACTCAGGTTTGTTTTCCATTTTCATAAAAAATGTAAGGACACATCGTAATCAAACAGGATTTAAACTCTCGGAGGTCTTATTTGTGTTTCATACACTGTTCATGATGTATCTAAGTCTTTTTTTAAAAATTTTAATTTTTCAATAGGTGTGTATCAGAATTTTATCAATATTACCTTAAAATGTTTATTAAATTAAAAATTTATATTTCGATGATCGACCTGTAATTGTTTCTCAATAAATGGCTTTCTATTTGTAACGTAACAATCATGTTAAAATTAACATTTACATAATTTATTTATTTATAAAAATACGGCCACGTAGCCGTATTGTCAACATTTTCTTCATGTAAAACGTTGACATGAAACATTTAACGGAATTTGTTAAATTAAATTGTTATTCAAAAATAATAATAATTGTATTATATAACATTGCTTTATAACTTTATAACCAGAAAAAACAATGCAACGATATTTTGTAAATATTATTCTTAACTGTACACCGTACTCATCAGTAATTGAGTCTTCACAATTTGCCTTATTCAAACTCCATTTGGCACATTTGGCTCTTCGAAGCAAAAAGTTTGCGATCACTGCACTATACGTATCTTAGTGTATAGTGCGTTCCCAATACCACAAAAAAATACAAAAGCTTATTACAATAGCATCAAAAACGAAACGAATTACAATTTTTCTTTTTCAGAAGAATCTTCATATATTTTGATGCGATAACAATAAGTTCACAACTAATTTTGATATATATAAGTCAAAGCCAATATCCGTTGTATCCTAACCGTTGCAATGAAATAAAAAAGTAAGAATCATTCTGAACCTGCTGCCGGAATGCTTACTGCCCAAAACATTATATCAAAACACTTATTAAAGTAGTTAAAAGTAAAGTTAATAATTTATGCCACAATTATTATGATTCCAAAAAAGTGTTTATGTTCTTGCCATCTCCAAACACACCTTGTTAAGTTGTTGTGATCAGGTTTGGGCCACACGGTCCCGATCTCCTGTCTTTAATTCATAAACGGTAATTATTATTGGACACAGGTTTGGATGGGTCGCAGCAGGAAGCACACGCACTGCCCCAAATATCCGTGTATTCACTTACCACATCAAATTACCCTTTTTAGGGATGTTAAGTGAGGCTAAACAAAAAATATAGTAAATTACTACAGCACACGGCGCGTAGCAGGATGTATGACTTTCTGTTCCCTTAATTACGGTTAACCCGGTGGGTGGGATATGTGTGAGTAAAAGTGTAACTGTTTGAACAAAAATAAAACCAGAACCCACGAATAGCTTATTCTCGGCGCGTGTGACAAGCCATTGAGGTTTGCTGCCACCGTTGCTAGCTTTACATATTTTAGTAGTATGTAATTAAGTGTAGGGTTTTTTTGTGCAGTGCTGCCTTGACAAAGCGGTTGCCGAGCAGGCTGACAGAAATGGGATCAAATGCGACCCATCCAACGATTGGCTGTATCGATTTAGTACTGACTCTCGCCTTTCCCCGTCGGCTAACCAACCTGTTGACAGTTTTCCCATCGACAAAAATGGCCCCGTTCCATAACAATTCAACGACAGTTCTGGTCGGAGGTATGGAGGTACAAAAATCAATCATATCGAACGTCAAGCGGGGTGAATACCAAACTGTTCCTGTTAAGGTCAACGGTGTGAGGCTTTTATCATTTCAGTGTGCACGGTAGTACAGTAGCGTCTCGCTGTCATCTTCATTGTGGGGTACAAATTTTGTCAGTTCCCATCCATAACACGGAAGGCTTATTTGGTTGTGAAATTCCCGCCAAAGCCGTTTAATCTATTGCAGGGGCCTTCGTGTGTGTTGGGTTTAGATGTTAACGAAATAATAACAACTTTTAATTCAAAATTTCTCAGTTCCCCAGAGCAATGAAAGTTGTTTGATCTACTAACACTAGATGACCGTTAAGTGTTTATTTCTCTAACATGTTTATTTCTTGCAACGAAAAAGGGTAGAAAAACAAAAAAAGGATTGCATTACAGTAGATGAAGGTAATGCAATGAAAATAATTTAAACGGACAGTAACGCTTAGTTCTGATTTTATCAATTTTGAATGGTGTATTAAAATTTTAGTCCTGCCAGCTAATGAGAAATGTGTCCTAGGTACAATTTTCCATATCATTATGACCATTTCCGTTCGTTATGAGAATGGTCTTTCATAACAAAAATTAGAATTACGAGAATAATATCATTCCTAAAGCTTTGTACTAAGTTGAAAGCATTATTTTAATTATTTCAGTGAACCAGCTTTACGCAGTGTAACATAATTTCAATGGAAAATAATCTTAACTTTTTTGTTGAAATTGTTTTGGTTGCGTTTTCTAAGAGAATTTGTTTATTAATATCACTTTTCGTTGTGTAATGACTCAGTCAACCGTTTTAATACACACTGTTCTTATTTTATTTAATTAATTCCATTATTACTGCCACTCAACCGTATTGTCGTACTCGATTCTGTTGCAATGTGAATTATATTTATTGAAAACATCCATATACTCATATATTTTTAAATAGTAAAATTGTAATTAGTAAATGAAAGAATTCCATAGTAAAATTGTTCGCTTGTGTAGTAGTTGAGATAACATCTTAAATTTGACTACAATTATATATATTTGTTAAATTACAATTCTACCATCCCTGCATCCAGCATGTTCGTCACGATGAGCTGGTCACCTGGCTGGCTACATCCGCTGGTTAATTATTCATCGTAGCATCAATCACTTCCGACACAGCCGTCATGGGTTAGAAGAAAATATTCCTCGTAGGTTCGATAGTGAAGGATCCGGTTTCGGGCGACTGGATGCTTCCGTGTGCAAAACTAAACGGCCAGTTTTAAGCACACGGTTCGTGTACGTTCCATGTGGCGGGCTGGATTATTTATGCCCCATCGTTGAACCCTTTAAAAATGTTCCACCCGGGGTACGGTCTCAAGCTGTATAGCGCGGCGCATGGTGAGCGTCATTATCGGGACAGTTTCAGAGCACCTTCGTTCTTCGCCAAGGTGAAGATATTTCACGCCAAGCGAGTGCCAGCGGACCACCGATCGCTGCAGGGTAATCGGAAACACATTTTGGAAATATACATCGTGTGCCTCTTAACGCGGAAGCGCTTCAATGTTGGAGGATGTTGGCGGTTGGTTAATTATTCAACCGGTTGGGGAACGAATTTCACGGCAGAATAGAGCCCGGGACACCTTCGTGGCCAGGACGATCGACCATGGACAAGGGTGCAGCAGTGCGCCGGGACGGGGAATATTCAGTTCTTCGTTGTAGCTATTGGCCAGCCTTTGGTCAGTTAAAGTTTATGACTTATTCATACGTCTGGTATAATGAATTCATGACAGATAATCGCCGACCGGAAGCCGTTTAAGGGGCTACCGTGGTTCGGGTTCGATCGAATGCGGTAAACCGACAGCAGGTAAACTAGTACTATGGTTGATTTAAGGGAGAATTTTTAGCATACCAGGCCAGGAGGCTTGCACCGTTGTGCTGCGTGCAAGTGTGAAGATTCGACTCAATAATAATAACACTTCTAGATGAATGCAAGATATTACCGTGTGGAGAAGTGCTAAATTTTACACGGTATTAACTCCCAAACAGCAGACACAATGCACCGGAAATGCAACCGGAATGTATGCGAGCGTTCTGTGCATGGTGTGAGGCAATCGATTTTCAATAATTTAAAGTGTTCTCGTGAAAAGTTGAATTAAAAATTCTGTGTGTCAGATATTTCATTCTACTAATAGAATTTAATCTGGTGATATCACGTTCTAAGAAATCAAACAATTGAAAATTTTGAAATGATTTTAATTAAATGCTGGCTAGTCAGTAGCTGCTGTAATAGATCAGTCAGCAGAGACCGTATTGTCATATTTTATACGGTGAATAAATTCTTCGAATACACAATCATACCGAATCAATTTCAGTTTTGAATATCGTTGATTTTTTTCTACGAAAATCTAATATAGATTGTTTGGTTGCAATTAACGTTGTTTTGGAACCAACAAGTGTTGTTTGTACCTCAGGCGTGGTTAGATCAGTGGATTGGATGTTTGGTTTAAACGTTATTATAATTTCAACCGAATACAATATTTATTTAACGCAAAAAAATAAAGTTTCTCAAAAAAAAATCAATACTCCTGAAACAACATGCGGTGCCATACCAAAGGCTGCAAGTCCAGGGCAAGGCTACTATTCTGATGGGTTGCATCCCAGAATATTTCAAACAACTGGTAGGAAACTAAATTTCCATAGTTTCACGTTTCAAAAACAGTATAATTTTATAATTTTTGGTATTTTCCAAATTTTTTTCCACAGTTGAACGGCAGTTGAGTATCAAATTAAACAGTTTTATAAAACCTTGGTTTAATTTCAGTTTTATTATATTTGTATATAATGTTTGTCTTGTTCTACATGAAAGTGGAATTCATTCATTTTAAAGATAATTCAATACTTTATTATCTTATTAGGCTAACAATATCAGTCGACTTTCGTTCTCCTTATATTGAAATAAATAGCATGATCATGCTTCATGAATAGATGATGAATTTGAGCACATAGAATATTATTCTTACTAAAGTTCAAGATCCCGCATTAGAAATGTGAATAAAAAGTTAACTCAATATTTGGTTTTGATGTTAATTAAAACAACAAAGAATTCGAACGAATATCATAAAACGAAAGTTGTTCTCTCATTTTCGTCCTTGTAGCTTTAGAGACTGGCATTTCTGGAATTCCTTGACGTGTGACGGAAGAGTCAGTTTTGCATATGAGAAAAGGTTTCCTATAGATGTTTTTTCCGGTTGTGTTTTATGAAAGACTAGCTTCGCTACTACTACAGCACCGGATTGCTATTATTTATAAATTATTTCACTTAATCTAAAGCTAATGAAATGCATCTTGCGATTACATGCGTATTGTTTGTAAGCGAACAAACAAATTAATCTCACTACACCTTCTACGCCGTTTAATATTGTTTTTACGCATAGCTTCCTCTCATCATGTGTCTCCATAATCCAATATATCAGCTTACACTAACGTGTGTGTATGTACGAGCAAACAATTGCTCACACGGTGTGTAGGCAGCGTCTTAGTTTGCTATTACCAGCGTGCGTATGCTAATTGAAATCGTTCGTACTGGCTGTGCGCTGCCATCGCACCCAATCTGCATCGTCCAGCTGCAAATTATCCGCATGCTTGTGCACACACCGAATGCGATCCCTTTGTGTGGCGATTAGGAGACGATTGTCTTGGACGAGGCCACGCAGAATTGATGAAAGCATAGTAATTAACCATTTAATTGAGTAGTGTGCCCGATATCGGTCATGTAAACCCGCTCGTGACAATCTTTCGCGATACAGAGCCAGGCACGCATCGACACCGTGGTTCACTAATTACGTCGAATCACTTTTGGCAGTGCAAGTGCAGCGATTTGATAGCAGGATTATGCGAAGGAGTAGCAATAATTAAATGGAATTCTGCTGCACTATGAGAGATACGCGCACTAATTCTGCGGGGTGTTATTTTCCAGAACGCTTCACATCTTTAGTCTTTTCGTCATTAAGTTGTGTACTATTCAAACCTTTCTTTACTATCTCCAACAATTAGTACTTTTGTTAAATAACACTTCAGAAAAAATTTCGTCTAGTAATTGTTTACAATGAGAATTTCTACTGTAATTTTGTTCGAATTACAACACCATTCATAATAAAAACAAGATGCCAAAGAACTTAACGATGTGTCTAATGTGCGAAGAAGAAATTTAATGATTTTGCTCAATATATCAACATTTCAGTTCATGAGATAATATGTTGTTTTGTCATTTTTTTCGTCTATTTATCCAGCTACTGAACAATACATTTCTAGTTGAGCAGAATTATTAAACAAAACACAATTAACAAAAATTCAAAAATTAATATTGTTGTGGTCTCCCGAATATGCAGCCTATTCCACACACTCAATGTTGTCTGGGAACTGACAGCATCTGATGTATAGCGTATATGCTCGTCTCTCTTTCTCTCTCTCTCTCTCACTCTCTTTTCCTCAATCTCTCCGTAATCCTTTTACGCATCGTCCCTGCGATAAGGATTCACGAGAACACGAGAGAAGTACATTTCCGTGACAGACGTTGCACGCGCACTTCGCGCAAATTTGTATCAGTCGTTTTGAACTTTTAATTAAACTTTCAATGTGAATAATACGAAGTTTTACCCTAAAATGTAAAAAATATGATTGAGAAAGATCCTTGTATTATCTAGGCTTGAACAGAAATCGAAGTTTTTTATCTGGAGAGCTATAAGCTTTTATCATTTTTATCAGAGGGTCATGTTGAGCCGAAGTTTGATGCCGTGAAATATGTGTTTAGAAAAACTATGGGCTTCAATATCCTTTTTATTATTCATCAGTGACGGCCAGACCATATCGCTTACAACTATTATCTTAAATCTAAACTTAATGTAATATACAATTCACATTGGTTGGGAGACATTTCCTTCTCCGAACCGTGTAAGGGCACCTTATCCCGGATGTACTCGGTTGATAGGATATTGATCAATTAGAAGTATGGAAATCTATCGTTTCCAGAATGGATGGGGCGTCAATAAAACTACTTAGTAGTTTGTGTAAGAATAAATACTGTGCAGTTATTCTTCGGTCTTCTAGCAGATCTAGTCCAAATAAAAGGCACCTGGTGATATGGAGGACACACAGACGTGTGAAAATACGTGTGACCTTACGTTGGACTGATTCAATTCAGTTAATTAGATATGGTTGTGTTGGATTCCATAAGATGCACGCAAATGCTGAAGTCTATCGGACTATTGGACTATCCAGGGATTTAATGCTAAAAATCTTTTGCGACGCCTAACATAAGGCCTAGTGTAAGGAGTGCTATTGACATCAATAATTAATATTGGTCAAGAAACGTGAGTCAGCTGTCTAATTGAATGCTTAAGTCACGAACTATATTTGTATGGGGCATAAGGGAATCACCTATTTCTAATTCAAATTCAAATGGAGACCTTTTTCTAGAGAATGATATAACATTACATTTTTTTATGTTGACGCGCATATAGTTACATTGACACCACGAGTTGAATCGACACAAACAATGTTGGAGTCTGTGGCAATCGGTAAGGTCAGCAATTGGTAAAAAGATCTTTGGGACGTCTGCATATAGAAGCTTTTCGAACTATGTCGTTTATAGATATGAAGAACAGGATTGGACCTAAGATACTGCTTTGAGGAACCCCAGTATAATTAGTGAATGGTGCAGACAAAGCAGCTTTACTTCAGACTCATAAGTACACTTACACATTCCCATTTTGTTTTCATATGTTTTTTACAGCACCAGACACAGAAGACAATCACATGTGTAAACATGTATTTCAAACGCAGTACACTTAAGGTCAAGGCTGTTAATTTGATGATAGATTGAATTGATATATTAACCTATAAAACTTTGTACATACAAAGCACAGATGTCCCAAGATAGAGCAACAGCATTGGAGATTCCTGCTTTTTCCAAACGGAACAAAATGTGTAAAAGCATGAAGACTTTAGGCTGACCATAGGAAGTTAGCCAGAAGTTAAAAATTGGGCTCCATTTCATTAGTAGGATTGTGGTCTCAGTAAGAACCATCTTAGCTTCACATATTTTGAACGAACCCTTCCCGTGTATCATCCAGCATCGATTTAGCTATTTCCTGGGGCGATATTCACTCGGGTTAGCTTGTCCTACAGCTGGCTGATACGTATCGAGCAGCAGTACTACTGATGCCACAGGTGATAGCTGGCCTAACATCAGATTGCATAATCGAGAGCGGAAGGCCTAATCGACAAGTTTCGGTGGTTTGCTGCACGGAACTACACTTTTCGCAAGATGCCTTATCTTGGGAATTCTCGACTATTCAAGTGTACGGCTAGTAAAATTTATCCTGTCACTCTACGGGCTGGGGAACGGTTGATATGGGCACCGATAAGTGCCGGAAAGTTTGGAACCATTTCAATTCCTACCGCCCACCGTCGGTAGCTTTAATCGATTAGAGCTTTCTTTGGACGTTGGTGTTTATGACACCAAGAAAGTTGGAATAGGATGGTACGAGTTGATGGAAAGAAGAGTGTGTATGAGAGAGAGAGAGAGAGAGAGAGGGTGAGGGAGAGAGAAAGAGAAAGTGAGAAAAAACTCCTACCGAATGTTAGCGTGGTTAGCGAATGTTAGAAACTAGTGCTAGGCTTTGTGCGGTGAGCCGACGGTTTCGGGGTGTGGGGCCACTACTTCCTTCCAGTCTGGGATGAAAATTTAATTAAACTTTACGAAACCTCTCCCGGCAGTGACTGACTTCCGATGGACTTTTGGTCCAATGAGTGTGTGTCACCGGGCCGGTTGTGAAGGGGCAGGTACCAGGTGCGGTCGAGGTGTGTTTGTGAGCTAGTTGTTGGCGCTTCCTTTTCGCTTTTACGAGACGTGTCAAAACATAATAGATGTAATAATATGGATAATTTATTATCTAAACATCTTGCTGGCGCTGGTGCTTCGTACCGGATGAGCGCCCTTCGGAGAAGCGGCAGTAGCGTAGGATGCCCCGCTCTAAAGCGAGCGTATGCAAGTGGAAATGTAATGTCTCGCTCTGGCCGGCAGCTGAGCGCGATAAGTGAGCGAGGTGTAGAAAAGTTAGAGGCTTCGTAATGAAGTTGTTGCTATTGTTAGTTGGGGGTGATTTTAAGGAGAGATATATAAATACATCTACATAATCATGAGCATCATTGACAGGGATGGTGAAGAGGGGGGGGGGAAGATAGTGGAAGATGGGGACAGTGCTTCCGGATGCCTACGTATGCTGGAAGACGTTGGAGAAAGTGACGGAAGTGCAAGTTTTGTATTGGCGAAGGCTGAACCATCCTTCCCAGTGGGAGGTCGCCCGGTGGGTGACGGGGGCCAGTTGTCATGGTGGATGAAAACGACAGACAGCAGCGGCTAGGGGATGGGATGATTTTGATCCGACGTCAAAATCTTGTGTTGCCGAGGATAGTTGCGGTTAAATTCAGCCAGTGCAATGAGCGGTCGTTGTTTCTGGATAGTTTCTGGTATTAGTCGACTTGTTTGACTTTTCCTCTGCCAAACAAGGAGGGTGCGGTCTACGAGCCGAGGACGGGGAAGTGGAAATGGGGGTGGAAAGGGTTTACTATAATGGGAGTGATGAGCAGGACAGGCACACCGGGGCAATGCGGAAAATGCACAGCCAACGAGCCGGAATATTGAAGATGGCACTTGTGGGACATGTTTACGTCTTCCGGTCGATGGATGAAGGTTTTGTCAGCAAATGCCACAGTGCGAGCTGCCTGGTTTGATGGTGCCGGAGCGTAGGAGAGATGCTCGGTGCCGAATGCACGAGGCAGCTGTTGGGAATGATCTTCAGATAATGATAGTAATGGAGAACGATAGCCGGCAGTAGTAATAAGGGTAATTCAATATCGAACGGCAAAACCCGTACCCGATAAGAGTTTGTCGCCTGCATAAGCACTAGAAATTTGACGACACACCAAGGAACGATCTTCGCTCCGGTGCTGGAAGATACCGATAGCATATGCTGACCCGTGTGGCCCGCTCGCATAGCGGCAGACAGCTAGAACGGTCCGTGGAAGGAGACGTATTGTTGGTGCAGGTTTGCCCGAACCAAGTAGAGCTCGGGCCGGTTCCGCAACGGGAAGAAACATCAAGTTAACGTTCCCTGGAGCATCATGAATTCGAGATGGCATTTGCAGCTGCAATCGGACTGGTGCATATTTAAATTTCAATTCTGCACCTAGCCCAAGCTCGTAGCTGGGGCAGGTGGGTGAATATCTTTGGTGCTGGATTTATTACCGCACTTAAGTCATACCGGTGCGGTTGGAAAGGCTGCTAAATGGTCCCGATAAGGTACCGGAGATGGGGTTGGGGAGATGATCAATAAGAATAAAACATACATCATGCATTGCAAATAAACAGCATCTATCTCGGACCAGCTGGTGCGAAGACATCGCCCTAAAAACAACGATCAATACCGGAACTGGAAGAAGTGAGCGAATGAGGCTGAAACATGGAAATGGAGCTCGAAAGAATAATGTTCTGCAATTAGGAAGCTTTCGTGTTTACTGTTCCGATTTTCCATCAGCTTTATATTTGTGATCTTTACTGCAAAAAGAGACGATTGTGTTCCAGCAAAATAATAGTATTAAACACAATAATTTCTTCGCATACCATTATTAGTTGCCGACGACAACAAATTGTTGAGCTTAGAATTTTCCAAACAGTTTTCCCTCTTAACCAGTGATGGTGATGACGGTTGGTGGCATTTTACGATGTGAAGCACGCATAACAATTCAACGGCCCAAACCGGGAAGGTTCGGCAAACAAATTGCGTTTGTCCATGCGCAGGCAACCGTGATGGTTTTAATGGTGCGTTGTAACTACTATAATCTCAATGTCCTGTGGAACGAAACCGCGTGATTAGTGCGTATTTAAAATAGGAGCAAAAAAACAAAAAAAATGACGAACAAATTTTGATGTTTTCTTCCCCCGTTCGTTCCAGTTTCGGTTCGGAACGCCACACCAAGGGAGTTCGCTTCAATCTTCCATAATCCATAATCCAGTCCGGTGCAGCAAAACGCGCTTTCTGAGAATGATTCTAGGCGCAACATTGGTGGTGCCGGCCCATCAACTGGTCCCTCTTCATCCGTTCGGCGGTATGCTGATATTGCGTGACATTTGTTTTAGTGCCGGGGTCGTATTTTGTGTAGCAGCAAGATAAATATTTGCCGATAAGAATCATCAAATTTCAGGCTCAGTTTCATTCTGGTTCCGACACCGGATTGTGGTGCTGGCCGCAAACATGGGCAAGTTATGAACATACATCAAACCGCCCTGGTAGAAAAAGGGACTATCGAGCCAAAACCTACGTCTGATTCGTACATACGGGAAAATTTCGTGTTTTAGTCCGCGACTCAAAATTCATCGGATCACCCACCTACGCGGGTCAGCTGTTAGTGTCGGTGGCGCGAGATCGTAGATATGTGTCATAAATTTGTCCCTTGTTCCGGTACAGACGCATCCAAACGCGTGGAAGATGGATGAGCAAACGAGAAAAGGGTGGAAAAGATCACCTCTCTCCAAAAACGGACGCACATCGGGAAAGAGTTGAACATGGGGCCGATACTCCGACGGTTACTGCAACGGTCGACTCGCAGGTCAGTGAAGATGTTAATCTTTCGCTCAAATCAAGCTCTCGGTCGATTTCTCGCTGGCTGTTTCCTGGCCAACTTCCTGTTTTGCCATTTACTTGACTGTGTTGGTGTTCTGGTTCAATGTCCTGGTTTTTAAATTCGTTGACATTTCAGTGAGTGGTAGGCTTTTGTGTTGAATGCATGAAGTTCATATTTTTGGCTCCATGTATTGGCTTGTTTTCAACTTATGTTCGCTCGATTGTCTTTCTGCTGCCGATTTACAACCTTTTTGTTAAAAAACCCGTGAATAAGCAATATAAATATTCATTTAGTATATTCCGAAAATGATATTACTTGAAAAACAACTATTTAAAATACTACCCTTGTAACCCGTCTTATTTAGCGCGTACCACAACTTTATATAAACTCGTTTTTATTCGATGATCACTTTTGTTAATTATTCCAGAAACACTATAAAAGATTTTGGCTATGCCAATTCTTTATTAAAGTTTTTAGGCCGTTTTTCGTTGTTCGTGTTATTTTTTATTCTTACTTCTTTAAGCAAGTGATGCTTCTGATTTCATTTTAGATTTTTTACTACCAAAATATACACTGAATTTGATTAATGTTTTAGTAATAAAAATAGATAACATAATTATAAATCTAAATATGTTTCCAACAAATTGTATGACGGCCTGGCCGTATTGAAGTTTAAAAAATAATTAAAATTAAAATGTTTAATTATTTGTTAAGTATCATGTGAAATTAAGAGAACAATATTTCAAAACCTTATAAAATTATTTAGTAATGCATATTGATTATGCATTAAAAAACCGTTTAAAATATATTTTTGAGTAAAATAACGTAAACAACTTTGTAGTATTTTTTACGATTTTTAATTCACATTATTAATTGTTAAAAAGGTTTTTCCCAAGCGTCAATAAAGTAAGGTTACAATATTTAAACAGTTTTTTTGCAACTATGGACAGAAACACATGAAAAAAGGTAAAAATACGCGACACAGAGTTTTACACAAATCGTACGAACAATGTTTTACTCTATATCTTTAGGATTTTGAGTAGATCGAAATAAAGAGTTTCCAGATAGTTGTGATACGTGCTGTTAATGCACATACAAAAGTTATATAAAAATGTTTGGCCAAAATCAAATCAATTGGCAAAAATTCAGCAGAAAGCCACACCTGAGAAAAGCAAACATTTTCACACTCCACGCACTGTACTCTGGTGAGGCATTTCCCAGGGCTTTACGATTGCCTACGCATGTTCGAAACAGTCGCACGACAATCATCGAAAAATGTTGCACTACCAACGGTGCCGGCCGTCGTCGTGCTGGTCCGGTATATTGCGCCTTCCGTTGAGGAAACCCACGGCAAGTCACGTGTTCTAGTTTCTCCCAAAAAACCATTTCTGTTCGCTGCCGCTAAGCTAGCAAAAGGGTCAACAAAAGCTGCAGGAACCAGCAACGCGAGCGTTCGGCGGGACGGCTGCCGGGTCTGCACAAGAGCTGTCATGCGTTCGGCAGTTGGAAAAGTTCGGGTTTTCCTCCGGTTTGTTATCGTGCTACTCGGGTAGGAAAACAAACCCGAAATCCGCCCGAACACATATCAGGCTCACCGCACTGGGTTGGGAAAATCGTCGGAAAATGCCCGCACGGCACGAACACTCTGGCGCTCGCTCACTCTCCCTCTCTCACTGTTTGATATTGTGTGTGTGCGTGTTTTCCATTGTTTGCTCTCCGCACCGAATGCATCTGGTGTACGATCTCGCGAAAATTGGACAAGCAGTTCGCTCACTTTCTCCTAGTTTGCACCCCGCAAACGGGAAATCGTTCGGATATTGCCTTGTTTTTGGAGCGGAGGGTTCGTGTAGATGCTCCGCAAATGACGGCAACACGCAACGCTGATCCTGGCGGTACCGAACCGACAGAATGTAGAAGGTTCAGTACGTTTCTTGCTTTTGATACGCGAGCATCCCTTGTGAGCGGCACGGTAGCGCATGGTCGCTTCATCATCCATTACGGTGTGAAGGTGAATAGGAAAGCAGGACATTCGGTGTCGGTGAAATGTTGATTGGCAATCAACGATGTGCACGGTGTTGCATGAACGGCTAACATTTATGCAATCAATAGCAAAGTGATCGATGCACGTGTGCCACCATTTGGCACCGCAGTGGATTGAAGCTGGATGCTTCGGTACACGCAGCGGATGGATGCAATGAGTGATGTTGGGCGATTGGTGTATATGTATAATCAATTCGTGTGTGCGTGAAAGCTTCAGGAATGTTTCAGTTATCGCAAGGTAATGTTAGCTAAACGAGATGAAACTGACCCGTTGAGTGAAATGATTAAAAAACGTAAAAGGTGTTTACAAACATCCACACGGTTGGAAATGTTACAGTGTATTGCAAAACAGTGCTATTTGGGTGCGAGTGTTTCTTTTCTATATGCTGGAAAAAGTGTGCAAATAAAATAAAACAAATTATGAAAACAAAAAATGAAAATGAAAAATTGGAGTTAATACAAAATTTTCATAAATAATACTAAAACTTAACCATAACGGATGCATTGAGTGGTATTAAAACTCCAAACCCAAGAGTTCCTTAAAGGAAAACGGAATAAGAAACTCAATTGAAGCTAACATCCATGTAATCTTTCGATCCGGAGCACAACGCTCATCATCTGGACGGTCCAATGCCTTTTTCGGTGTACTGGAAGCTACTCGGTGCTGTATCAAAAGGCTTTGGTTTCGGGTGATGTGCTAGCAACCCCAGGCCCCGACTTGGCCGGTTTGTTCCTTGGTCGGGTCGGGTACCACAACAGTGCGCGACACCGGAAGTGCAAAACACCGGTGACACAATTGTTTCTCGAGCGCGCATTTGTTTATGGTGCCAGGCTGTACAAACTTCCACTTCCAGTGATACAGTGACCGTGTTCCAGTGACTGAGTTTTCCACCCCGGTGCTTGTGGGTGGAAAGGACGACTCGACCAGCAACGCCAGCGGATCTATTGTTGCCAGCTTGTTGGTAAATATTTTGCACCCCAACCGTTGGGAAGTGTGGGTATAATGCAGTGCCGTGGTGTGTGCGGTGTGAAACGGCGAATCGTGGCGAACATCAAAAAGGACAGTTTGGTGGTTGGAAATAGCACCAAAGTGGCAGTAGTGGGATCGATTTTCCACTTAAACTTCAATCGAGACCGTAAACTATTTCATAACATGGTCGGGTTGGCTTGCAATAACCTGAGATAGCGATGGCCCTTCGGGTCCCTTTCGAGCCCGAAGATGCGATACCGGGGCCGTAAAACAATCACGAGTAAAACGAGAAAATATTCATCTAATGTGAACAAAAGCGGAGAAAAACAAAACAGCAAACTGTCGTTCGATGTGGGGCATGTGGGATGGAAGATGGATCTGTCTGTATCTTCGTCGGTTCTCCGTCTGGCAGGGAAACCTGACGGATCTACCGTGTAATCACTCACGAGAAAGAGCAGAGTGTGCTCTAGTGTCGAGATGGGGAAAGGACAATCTAGCTTCCAGGGTTTTTTTGGTGCGTCCTGCCACCGCTGACGCAGAGCAACGGTACCGGTGGCTAAGTGACGGTAATGAAAGGCCTTTTCCAATGGAGCATAAAGGAAAAAGGTTCGACTGGTAGCTCCGGAGGAGGATTAACAATTTATTCAATAGAGACAAAAGTGTCCTCCCGGCTGTCGGTTTCACCAATTCAATCGTCTTTCTTCATCTCCAGCCAGTATCCATTCTATTCTTCCTGGGTTTTGCAGAAGCTTACCTTTTCGACCTCATCACCAACATCTTTCGCTCACCTACTCAATACCCTGCCCTTGTTGCTTTGTGCGGCACGGGAATTATACTTTCGGTAGGGAAAACCCATTCCAATTCGGAACGAGGTCGTGGATATCTCAAGGCCAAGAAAGAACCCGTCCGCCTTGTATCGTTGAGAAGAAAAATAGATACAAAAAAAACACACACACGCAAGAAACTGCGGTGCCCGACCAGGGGATGCAGAGAGTGGGGGAGTGTATCCCGTCCACTTTATGTACCGGTCGCGTTAGTCGTCCTTTCCAATCGGTTTCGGGACAGTGGAGGGAACCGACCGAACAGTATCATTGATCCCGAGACGATGCTTAGGATAATGCTGAGTGTGAACCGAAGGGAGACCGATCAGGAGCGTGATATTGGGGGGAGGAAATAAAGGGTAATAAAAGGGATATGCAAGCGGTGGACAAGAAGCGCTAGTTGGTAGAACTTTATTTCCAGCTTGATAATCAACTTTTCACGTTAGGGCCAATTTTCCACTCCATACGCAAAGGCGGACTGACCCAAGTACACTAGTCACACAATAGGCAGCCGAAAAAAAAGCCGGAACCGGGATGGATAAAGCTTCCGCACTGTCAACTCATCCTGACACTGGACCAGTGGGTGGGACGATCAAGTGAAAATTGGCATGTTCTCAATGGTGATGAAGACCCGCGGGGCGAAACAAGAGCGAAACCGATCTGTCGCATTAGCAGCAAGAAGCAAGGCAAGGAAACCCTTTTCTTCCCATTGCTTAGCCCTTTGACCTTTACTCGTGTGGCCAATCTAATCTTGGCCTGGCTGGAGGAAGGTAAAATCGAAAGGAAAAGAACTTGAAAACAGTGTTTGGGTTGGTGGGCAAATGGGCTCCTAGGGGGAAGGTTTGCCACTTTTCAATCAGCATGTTAGAAAACGTATCACGCGTTTTATTTTTATTTCATGCTTAGGTGTCGTGCTGGGAAGAACCCAATCTTGTAGAACGGAAGATTCACTTTGCTGGTTTGAAGCAAAGGGTGTGAATGCGGTGAATTAGCCGATATCTGCTAAAAGTAAAATAAAAGTGCCAGGCATTGAGGATGTGTTTTGTTTATCGACGTCCCAAAAACAAACGTACTAAGATTGCGTTGTTTTGTGGCTTTTTTGCCCGCCCATTTGGTGGTAACTGTCTTATCAGGTTCCATAAAAAAGGAAGAAAAAATATAGAAAATGGGGTTTCGTACATTTTGCGTACGTTTTCTGGACATTTTACTGTTGTTTCAGTAAGCAAAATCCTTAACGTAAAGTTCTATATTTATTTTCTTTCATCAGAATTTTAGGTAGAATTGAATTCAATTGATTGTCCACAAAACCGAACTAGTGCTGTGGAATATGGCCGCTTTTTTACCAAAAGCCCTTAAACATGAAGCATCTCTCATTCGTTCCTGCACACACAAGCACGATGGTTTTTTTCCCCGAAAGGTCCACCAAAAGGTTGTTCCGGATGGCGCCATACTGGTGTTAATCCCCCCCATCGACGCCATAGCGGTGAACGTTGATTTTTCGGGCTCTAGCCATAAAAATTAACCCATCAACCCGGGGATCAATTAATAAGACAATTAATTATCCGATTAGTAGACGCAAAGTCCGTCAACCGCCCGGTACGGCGGTGTGGATCGTTTTCCTTATTGTATATTTTTTCCTTTCTTTGGTTTCGTGGAGATTATGTTTTTGTGGTCGGTTTCGTCACACAAACGTCGCTCGTTGAGTACAACCGATTGAGAAGTTGCGGGTTTGCAAAACCAACAGCGAATTGTTGATAATGAAAATTGATACGAGAACCGTTGTGTTTTGCTTTCCGATTCGCGATTTTCACGATCTTCTACGTTTCAATGGGTTAGAAAAAATGACACAAATACGGGACGACACAAGTGCTAGGAGAAGTGATTAAATTTTTCCTAGTAGGTTGACGTGTCCTTCTTCATTTGTGTGAAAGAAGACCATGAATTGCTTTTTTGTATACTTTAAAGCCGACGGGTGAAGACATCATCCACTAGGAATAAATTCTTCAGAACTTTTGGAAAATGTAGGATATTGCAATTTGTTTCAAACACGATTGCTAGTGACCACTCATTTTTAGTGCTCACGTTCCTTGTCATTTAAGAACACCGAAAAGTGGGTCAGGACGACATTGAATCTCAGGACGAATAAAACAATATATAACTGCAGGCTGGAATGGATTTGATGAGCGGATACGATTTGCGTTAGTCAAATCACTCTCCCGGGAAGTAAAGAACCACTTCCCAAGCAGACAGCCATATTTTTCCCTCGCTAGAATAGAGGAATAGAAAAGAGCCTCAACGCTATCGGTACCGGCTCGTAGAACCATGTTATTTGTGGCAAGGACGGGTGGACAACCACTTGAGACAAGGATGTTATTTTTTCCTTGTCCGTGCGCTCGTTTGTTTAACTATCATTTAATTTCGAGACGTTCTGCTTTGGCTATGGCTTCGTAGTCCACTGTGTCCGAGCAAGGAGAAGTATCCGTTATGCACACACATACAGCACGGTACTCCTGTTCGCGGTTTTTGGCTATTTCTTATTATTCGTTCATTCGCTTAAGTGTTTGGCAAAGCCTTTGCAAGGATCTACGTAAACATCGTTGTAAGAAGCCTTGTTCTGGAGTTTTTGAGCGTTGTTTTTGTATGTGTGTGTGTGGGGGGAATTTGTGGAGCAGATAAGTAATTAAACCGACAGCTCTCGGGCGTGGAGTACACCTTTTGCGTTTCAGGTGCGCCCAAACAACCACCGACCGTACCAGCAAGAAAAGCAGTTTACGAAAGGAACGGAGAAAACCAAAATAGTGATTGTATGCACATCGACTTTCGGTGGGTTCCGTTCCGGCGCGAACAGGCACGGCACCGGATTCAGTAGGAGCAGTTTAATTAATTTTTCTCCCAACTCTACCGCGTACGCGCGCTCTGTACACAACGGCGTTTTTCCGCGCAAACCTAGACCAAGGCAGTTGGTATTTTGCGCGGTACGGAATCTGCGGGCCGGTGAAAATTGGAAATGGAAGGTCTTCAGTCGATACGAGATTGAGTTTGTTTTAAGGGTTCAGCGTTTTCCGATGCATTCGGCGCGTTCTCTTATTTCGCTGTTGTTTGCTCACCTGCCGGCAGTGGTGAAGATGCAAAAGCTCGGTTAGGTATGGTTTGATAGGTTTTCGAAACGGATGCAGGGAAAAACAGCTTCCCTTTTTTCCCGAAAATCCACAACCCGAAGGAACAATCCAGCTACGGAACGACCTGATTTGAATAGAAGAAATTGCTATTTTACTTAAGCTACTCCACTCCTACTCCAGTTCGTAAGAATTTTCCCGGACGGGCTTTTTGAAGGTCCTATCGGGCGTCCCAGGGGTGGTTCGGATTGGCAAAATATAAGCAGTTGATTTTGTTTGTTTGCATCGTTTCCGCCCGTGTGCGTGTATTAGAGATTTTGGTTTTTTGTTTAAATTGATTTTGGAAAGTTTTTGGAAAAACATCATCGCCCTCGTTTCCATTAGCTGGATTTTTTTGTTTCAGGAGATTTGCTAGTGTTCAGCAAACTTGTCTTTGTTGATCTTGAAGAAACATTTTAAAAGCAACTGTGTTTTTGTTCCTACGCTAACAAAAGGTGGACCGAGAGTGTATCGAATGCTCGCAGGTGTTTCTTTGGGAAGGAACACGACCTAAACAGGGAAATCGGTCCAACCAAGAGTCAACGGACTGCCAGACTGACGAACACACCGTATCCATTGGTAACCTTCTTTGGGGGGGCGGCTCACGCCGAAAACCGAAAACTGCACCCGTCGGTACCGTCTGTCAAGAATGGTTCGGTTAAATTAAAAAGCGAACTTTGATTCGAGCCCCTCCGCACGTGCACGTGCTCGTTCATTCCGGAACGATGGCCAGTAAGGGGCCAGGGATCACGAAAACATAGCATAATGAAATTATAAAGCAAATAACTCAATTTAGCCTCTAGTGGGACGATTGTGGCTTCCAACAAGAAGGGGAGGGCGAATGTGCTTGCCAAACCTTAGTGCCCGGTAAATCATACCTCCCCGACGGGAACGGAATGGACGGTGTTTGCAATGTTTCGTTTTTCCCCGTACTATGGTGGTTGGTGTTGGTGGTGGATGTTTATATTTTGCCCCACTCGCATAGTTGACGGTGAGAGTGCCCGTTCACTCGTTGTCAAGATGAAATGCTCGGCTAATGTTTGCCAACTTTACAGTAAGTTAGAAAGTTAGCATCAAATCGAGCCTGCCTGGCACTTGGAACGCAGAACGTTCGGTTGGCCAGTGTTGCCAACTGTCAAATTTGACCCACCCCGTCAGAAGATTGACGAACGAAGGAAACACATAGTGGGAGGGAAATGAATTGGGGGGACGATCTCAAGGAAGGAATTTTAATTAAAAGTCTTTTATAAATCAATTTGTCGATCCTGTCCGGCCAATGCGGAGGAGCTCCGTGCGCGTGTGTGTGTGTGTGTGTGTATGTGTGTGTAGAGGGCAAACAGTTTTGGCAACGTGTACGACACATAGGTACTCATCGCCGCCCAATTTTATATCGGTCGAGAAATTTATTGGTCGATATAATGACAGTAATGGTGGATTGGTATCGCCGCGCAACAAATTTACCGATCGATAACACGGTGGTGGCAACTGTCATGGCCGCCATAAAAATCTCATGGAAAAAGTCGAGCAGTGGTTAAAATTATCGACAATTGGTATCGCGGCCGAAACAAATCAGGTTTATCGACCAATATTTTTAGCACCTGCCTCGACTCAGTTGATACAGAGTGCAGAGCCAAATGCGCATGACAATTAGAGAGCTTTTTGTTGATATGAATGAAATTTTGGAATAGAAGTTTAAAAGTTGAATAGAATATCAATCAAAACTGCATTTTTTAAAGCATGTTATACAAATGGAAAATAATTTCGCCATAAATAATTTTAAATAAAGTTTAAAAAATATACGTAGATTGAATCCGAATTACAATAAAAATTACATAAATAGCGACCATAGGTAGTTACTTAAATAAAATTTAAAAATATGTCCTACGATAATCAGCATGGAGCTTTAAATGGGAAGGTTAGTGGTCTTTAAGCATTGTAAAGTAGTGAAAAATTTAAGAAACGCAGTTTTTATTTCCAGAATGCTAGTGCATATGATTATTTACCATCAAAGCGTTTAAACAGTATAACCCTTTTCGATTAAACTACTGTATTGGATTGTCGCGAGGCGCAACAATCCTAATATGTGTACCATCGATGCACATCGTTACACCAGGCACAGGCAATTTTTCATAAAAGGATCGCCGGGCGTCTGCTTTCTCGACTTCTGTTAGATCCATGTTTATCACATACGCTAATTTCTGCTCCAGCACTTTTAGCGTTTGATCCAACGTTTCCGAAAAAGTAGATTGGCCTATTGCCACAGTAAAATCATTCCCTACACGCTATTGATTACCAGTTTTTCTTTTGCCGATAAACCACCGTTATGTTTGGGGCCAATAGACGGTGCAATTGAAACGCGAAAGTTTTGAATAAACCGGAAAAATAAGATGTTGTCCAAGTAGTAAGCACAATTTAATAACAAGATGATCAACGGCAACGTCTGCAGAATTAAATGAAACTTACGGTTTACCTGATAATTTAAAAGGATCCAACTGTTTCCGCATTTGCCTACGAAGTGCTGCTAGATTTTTTCCGTATCATTTTTACTATCACCCGTAAAAAAGAGAGAATTAAACATGATTTAAATATTTTTTCTAAACAATAACGTCGTTTACTGGTCAATTCGTATCGTTGAATGAAAACAAACCCTGAATTTGACAGCCAACATGACAGCTGGTCGAAGTACTCGACTATTAATTTTATTGGTGGTTTTCATTTTACCGATCGGTAGGTGATAGGCGGCCGCGATACCTTTTCGAGTAGATTAATATGTCGGTAGATAAAACCGAACCGGTTGGAAAATTATATCGACTGGCGCGGCGATGAGTACCATAGTTCGAGCCCTTAGGCAAACGATGGACAGATGGTGGAAGGTATCGATTGCTCCGGAACTCGGTTGGACCAGGTTTTCTTAGTCAAAGTTCTCTCGGTCCATTGGGCCGTTTGAGATGTTTGTTTTCTTACCGTCCGGCCCATGCTTAGAAGGTAGCGTTCATTTCGGCCTGGCAGGTTGCCTAGAGCGACACCAGAAGGTAGCAGTGGCAGAGAGAAATGGTATGCAATTTTACCTTTTGCTGATAGAAAATATTATAGATGAATATTAATTTTGTTTTGTCATCATCCTTCATCCCTCGTCAATTTGGAGATGCGAATTACGATAAAAAAAAGTTTACAAAAACATTTTTTTGTTTCGGTAAAAATATACTACGACTACCTTGCAGCAGGAAGTGATTCCATTCACGGTTCATTCGATCGTCAAGTGTAATTAATAATAACGATTTAATTACGTTGCCAGGACCCGTTGAGGTGTAAGGGTTAAATATACCTTTCCCGCTTAGTTATTGAAATCATTCTCTTTTTTCTACTCTCCTAACCCCAAATGTACCGTTTTGAGTCGCTTCATTTTAATGCGAAGGTTTGTTTGGTTCTTCTGGGGTTTTTTATTGTTTCTTTTTGCGCACAAAACAAAAAAAAAATTTCCAATAAAGTGAGATCATTATCGAGAGTAGGGAAACCCTGTTCCATCGGTGAAATCGATTAGAAGGAGGAAAAGAAAAACACAAAGGTACACACACAAAAAAATGGAAATCCCAATTCCAATCATCACTAACGGTGAACCCGGACGGTCCCGGAAAGCCAACGCGATTTTTGCTTCGGAAAACGCAACATCAGGAAAAGATCATCGTTAATTAGACCTTGCCTATCTTACGCTCCGTTTGTGCGGGCTGTTTTGTGGCGGGCGCCACAACAGAAGCAGATGATTTCACGCTCGATGAAGAATTAAGTGCGCCATCTTTTCCACCAGTGGCCGGATCTGGTGGCCGTATGGCTGCAGGCCCTCTGCTGTCCCCACGGGGTTTTCATGTCCGATGCAAGTACGCCGGTATGATAAGGTCATCAATTAAATTTTGCCGCCTGACTGGACCGTGCTACGACGGTCCCCACGGATGGGGAATGGGGAGTTTTATCCTAATGATCTTTGGCGGGCATTGGAACGATGGGGGTTGGGAGAAAAGCCTGAAGCAATCGTCGATATATTGGTGGGTGTTTTTTTGTTTGTTTATCGATTCCTTCATCCCCCAGGCGCTAGTAAAGGGTACGAAGCTGACTACAACCAATCTCTGTCTCTCGGACCATGCGTCATTGAGATTGGTTCCAGTTAATTAATGTTTGTGAATGGGCGTCCTTACCGTGCTATCCGCACAGTGCTTAAGATGGTTGAATTTAGATCGTCACAACTCCAACGCGTAACGCGCAGCATTTGTGCTTTACTTCCCGGGTGCGTTTATATTTTACATCTGAACCAAAAAAAAGGAGCGAACAAAATGGGAGATTGGCTCCAATGTGACATACTGTAATGGTTATGATTTTTGGTTTCGTCTTGCGAAGGGAAAACTTTTCCCTTTTATGACATTTACACCACAGATGTTTTCCTCCATCACGCCCCCAACCCTGCGTGTATTTTAACGATCGCCGCTATAGTGAATCTGTGGCACCTGTGTGTAAAATAGATCGTCATCGTAAAAGCGCACGCGAACGTTCCCAATGGTTGCGGTTACAGGGGGGACGCACTGTGCCATTGAAGCGCCTCAAGCGCGCCAAACGCCGCGAGGACTGTGGCAACGCGCGAAGATTATGATGGTCTCGTGCATCTTACCGGCATCGGTAGTCCTTTGTATGCTTGTTTTTGTGTGCGTGTAATGTGATGGAATGTTTACGATTTTAATTAAGATTCGTAAATAAAAATGTTCCCTTACTTCACAACCTTTCCAAGGTGAGCTTTTGGTTCCGTTCTTCGTTCGATCGTTCCGCTGCTGCCGTTGGGTTTGTCAGTTACTTGGGGTGGGTGTATGGGCACCGGAATGAAAGTTAATGCTGATGTGCACTAAGATTGTATGGAAGCGTATTCACGGTTTTATGGCTTTATGGTACCGATAGACGGTGAGTTGTTAGCTATTGAGCTAGAGCGCCGTCATGCTTACCGTTCGTGATACCCGCCAGGTACTGATCTTATCGGTGAGTCGAGATGGAAAAAAGAAAATTTGTTCCAAAAGTACATTTCACATAGGAGTTACCGTATAAAGTTAGAGCAACAGTTACATATTTTATTTTCTTGGTGATTGCGTCAAGCTTGACAGTATTCCACCATTACACTGATTTGTGTGCATCGTTTGGAATTGATTGTCTTAAACTATAACTTGATGAAACAAGTTGTCCAAGTTGACATGCTAGAGTGAAAAAAAGATTTGTTTTATGGAACCAACAGCGGATAAAGTTCACTGGATTCACTAGGAATAAAATTGTTGTTACGCCAGAAACAATTCTCACTGCGATCAAGTGCTTAAAATCCTTTAATAACCCTGGACCTGAGTGTATTCTTTCGGGTTTTGGGTAAATTCTGCTTATGTTCTATCTGTCTTTCAGTCGATCGAATCATATTTGTGTAATAGCAAGCCTTCTTCTTCAATGGCACTACCATCTCGAAATGTCTTGGTCCGCCATTTCTGGCTTCCGAGACTTGAATTTACCCGCAACAGGATAGTCAGTCCTGCGTACGGGAGAACGGCCCGAATGGGGTTTGAACCCTGGACCTGCCGTATGAGATCGGCGTCGCAATCTCTTTTACCACTGAGCCGCTCCAATATTAGAAAGTACCGCGTCAAAATTTATAATAACTTTTCTGATCCTTTCACTAGTTAATCTGGAGTGTCACAGGGCAGTAATCTTAGTTCACATTTATTTATTCTTTTTATTAATGAACTTTCATTCTTTTTGCAAACTCAATCGTTGCTATTGTATGCTGACGACGTTGAAATTTACAATGTGATAAAAAGTGTAAGAGATTGTAACTCGTTACAAAACAGCTTAAATATTTTCGGTAAATGGTGCTCGTCTAATTATCTGAATTTGTGCATTGATAAGTGTAGCTCAATAAGTTTTCACCGTAAAATAAACATCGAGTGCTGTTTTATTAGTCTTTTGACAATCACCAGCTAGTATGTAACACTACAATTCGTGACCTAGGCACTCTTCTTGACCAAAAATTATCTTCCAATGACCACTACTCATCAGTTATGGACAAGTCTAATAGAATGTTAGGATTGTCTTACGCAACATTGGTGTGCCTGAAGGAAATATATTGTTCGTTGGTTCGCTCAGTATTAGAGTTTAATTCAATGAAATGGACTCCTCACACAGCAGTCTCTTTCAATAGGGTAGAGCCAATACAAGGTAAATTTAGTAAATTAGCTATTCGTAACCTATCGTGGCTGGGTCTAAATTCCATGCCTAATTACTATTGTTAGGCTTACAACTGCTTGTTTTTAGACAAGTTGCTAAGGCAACTTTCATTATTACCAATCTTCTAAGAACGCCGGAACCTTTATGTACCTGTACGATCTCTAAGACCTCGTGAAATATTTAAATTGGACAAAATTGCTTGGAAATTGGATTTAATAAGTTCAGTACTATCATGACTTCAACATTCAAAGATATGATTTTGTTAGGGCGGACTAATCTTATGAGCTAGTTTTAAGCAGAAATACAGCAAATACGCAAATATACAGATAATATATAATTGAACACGCTTTATACGTCATGGGACCCCAAGGAAACGTCAAATTGTAGCTCAAAATCGTTCCCAAAGAATTCGGACCGTGACGTTCGTACAAAGGCAATGTCTTGGTGTTCATTTCCGTGAAAAAACTATGATTGCTTATTATTGTAACGTATCATAAACTTTTTTTCACCCCCCTGGAACACATTCCAGTCAGCATATTTCGCGTGTTGATTTTCCACTCGACGGAATGGGGCAGTTTTCTTGCACGGCACTGATGATGAAGTTGTTTGATCCCTTTTTTCTCTACTCCTTCGGTATCGGGGAAGGTGGGCAATCAGTAACAAGAGTGTGAAAAGTCGCTCATGGCATTATGGTGGTTTGCTCTCCACCAGCACCACCACCGAAAAGGTGAAGAAACCGAACACCGAACGACCTAATCTGAATCACAGTTGTATTATAATAAAATTTTATGTTTATATTTCCGCCCTGCCTCGGGCGATGGATTGGCAGTGCGACTCGTGATGGCGCGCGCATTCGAACGCAGGCTCGAACGGTGTGCTGCGGGTTATGTCCGGCACACGAAAACCGGAAACCGGAAAAGTTCCCGTGCGAAGGTCAGACGGACGGCTGTTTTTAGGAGCTTTCCTTCATTGTGATGAAGTTTTTTTCTCTCCTTTTCTCATCCCTTTTTTGGGGTAGTGATGATTGTGCTACCTTTTCATTCTTTTGCAATGGATTTTTCCTTCTGTGCACTATTTTCTTTTTGTACATCACGGAAAGGCAATATCTGGTTAATGGAAAATAAACCGTAAGAGCCGATAGGCCAAACAACCCGAATCCGAACAGAGAGCGAGCGTGGAAAATGGCCAAGTACTTGTGCACCAATGGAAGTGGGAAGAAACCGCTCTGGTCGTGTAGAATAGCCAGCGAAGGAGGAGGAGGTTTTTCTCATTGCTCGTGAAATGACCGATAAATTTAGCCAGCAAGTGGTTTTCTTTTCGATTCTTTCCACCAGCTTTGAAAGGAATCCAACTTTGAAAAGGAAATCCTACCGTGACTGAATCGTCGTCCCTTTACACGATCAGGACGTACAGAGAGATAGAGAGAGCGAGGGTAGTAGACAGCAAGTTCGCTTATAACACTAACACCAGAAAGCTAGCAGCCTCGGATGGACCGGAGTACGTCCATTGAAAGGTTTTGATTCTCGAGCAAAACAGAAAGATCCTAATGTGCGGGGGTTCGTCTCTTCCGAACCAATACGATCCATCCGAACCTTTATCTCAGATTTCGATTAATCGTTCAGCTCGATTTGCGAACAGCGCACTGCAAAAGGAAAGCGTGGCAAGCGAGCACACTAAGCGGATACGACGATTGAAACTCGGTTGCCGGGAGGCTGGTAAATTTCTTCCACCATAGAGTGCATTTAAATTGCTTCTGATCGAACTGAAACAGCTTGCCAGCCAGGAAGTGTCTTCGGGAAGTTGGAAGTTGCAGAAGGAACAAAAACACAGTGCGCTCCTGGTGGTAAATGAAATGCATCACTATACTTTTCTTGGTATTTCTAGAATGGTGTTCTTTTCAAGTTTCTGAGCTCCTGCAAATGGTACAGCAGGGCAGATTGGTTGTTCAAATGGATTATTGCATTGCGCCTGTTCAGCGGAAGCTCTCAACCCACGTGTTTCGGGGATGAAGAAACTGTTATGCGTTCCTTTCGTTGTCAACCGCCCCAATTAGACTGTTATGCAGTGATAAAGAGCAAAAATTAGTGCAAGAACACCTTCCAGAAATGAAGCTAGTTTTAATAAGACATGAGAATAATGATTCAACCACAGAAGGAGGGGTGTGGAAACTTTGCATTTCAAAGGAACGCCATCTACCATCTATCTTCGACTACTTCTACGCGAGTTTATTTGCACCAAATCGTTTCAATCGGAAGCGGAATCCGATTTGTGCGTTCGGTTCATCTTCTGCATGGGAAATTTGTTTTCATTAAATTTGCGATTTTGTTCTTTTTCCTCGTATGGTAGTGGAAAATAAGGTTCTAACTGAGGATTTTAATGATATCTTCTAGATACTGAAGCGACTTAAGAAAAAACGGCTCATAAAATTCATCAGAAAATAGCGCTATGATCCAGAAGTGAAGTCTTCATCTACATTTCAACAAAGACATCCTGAGGTGTGAAAAGAAGCACTCTGCTTTTGGGGAAACGAGCCACAAGTAAGATGAGGAGTGGAATCGCAAGCAGCTTCATAAATTTTAAATGAGTAATTTCATTCGCATATCTCCGTACACTGTTGCACATAATTATAAAATTCTAAAAAAATGCTCAGACATACCCTTTTTTTCTTGAGACCTGGCAGTGGTAGCTTATCTTGTTTCAATCGTTGAGACTCCTCGTTGAGTTTTGTGTTGTTATAGATATTACAAATAAAAAAAAATCTTAAATCAAAAATTAAAATAGATAATTCATTTCTATTCTAGTTCTATCAGATAACTTTAGTTTAACCAATATGGGCTTACAAGTTTCTCGATTTAGTGAAAAAGAAATTATTCTTATTGTCAGCAGTATGTTTATCACTTTTGCAATCCGTGCCCATGTACGGTTGGTGCGCATATGAATGTATTAACATTTTTGTCAATCTACACTTGCGCCTGCCTTCTTTCCAAGAATAGCGAAATTGCAGGTGGGTTGCAGAAATGCAAAACGATGCAATTAAACCAAGCAGTAGTTCGCTAACAAGCGTGAACGGGTAGTTGCCGATGGATCTCGTCACTGTCGAATGGCAAAATCCTTTGCCGTAAACCCGGTCGGTGCCGGTTAAAAAGTGGAAGATTGAATGTACACGTATTTTTGTTTCGTTTTCCGGGTGTGTTTGGCGTATGCGGAGAGCTGTTCGTGCATGTATGCTCAACGTAGCCGGGGCGGTTTGGTGTCGAGGTGTGGCAAGATGGTTCCATACCGAGGGAAAGTTTCGTCGGTGATGAGATTGAATCATAAGTGGCTGCTGCCTCAGCAAGACCGAGCATGACATAATGCATATGTATGCAAATTAGCAAACGTGCATAAGACACTCGGTTGAGGATGCACTTTGTATTTTGGGGGAAAACTCTCCCTGCGCCAGTGCCTTGCATGTAGCGAAGAAACGGTTAAGAACCCATGCTACACATCTCCAATGGCGTACAAACAAAGACGTCGTGCTTGCATGGAAAGAAGAAGCAGATAAGATCGCAGCTCGGATTAACATACCAACGCCGGGGAACCGGCTAGAGTCTGAGACGGTACGAAAGCTGCTGCTCATTTGCCGTCATTCGGTATTGTGCGGCCCTGGACGGCAACATTCCACGGCCCACATTCCGTCGGTTGGGTAGAGCCATCGCCAGAAATTCATTAATTAAAAAGTGGCAACAAATGAATTTACTTGCTGCTTGCTTGCTGTCTTTTGGGGGTAAACGCGGGAAAGGGAACGGTTCGGGGTGTACGTTGGAAAAAAGGTAACACCGAAGCTTAACATTTCCTTCTCCCGAAAAACGCGCGCGCCTCGAAAAAGGCGCCTTTTGTAATGCCACATTCCATATCCCGGGCGTGAAGCTCCTGAGACGAAGTTGTGTATTTTGCGCAAACGGCATCGTGATAACGAGAGAAATAGTTTCGCAATTTGATAAAACAAATACGTCGGCAAAGGATGTACGGGCTAAACAGGGGGGGTAGGAGAGAGAGAAAAAAATATATCAGCTTAACCAAATTTCATTTGCGACGAATAAGGTTCTTTGTTTCCGGCGCGGGCGAGAATTAGTTTTGCCGTCGCTTGATGTATGACGCTTCACGAAATGAGTAACATTTGTTTTGCAAATAATATTTCTCCTCATCAGACGCACGATAAATAATGCAATTAATTTAGTTAAAGCATAACCCAGCTTTATCCGTTTGTTTCATCATCCGCACCGGATAGAATTAATGGCTACGTATTTGTTTTGCATTTTCTATTTACAGGCGATTTGTTTCATTTTCCAGCCGGATCGGCAAGAAATCATCTAAATAATCTGTTGATTTTCCCAAGCAAGGCGTTCCACGTTCATAATTGCGCATAGGAAAAAAAATACTAAAAGTGATTACACCCACACACACCGTTCGTGCGACCGAAGGACGACGGTCGATCACGTACTGCTCGTGTACTTTGCCATCGTCTTCAACTGGGGCACGTGATAGTGAGAAAACAAAAATTGGAAAGAGTGTAGCTGATAATTGCATTTTAATTATCCAGTTCTCGCTTCCCACGGACGGGATAATCCCGCCAGTCGGTTTAGCCTGACAGCGCGGACATCATAGTGTGCGTTACGTACTGAAATAATAAACGATCACGGGTCGATTGAAGAGCTACTAATTGATACCGAGAGCCGAACGGGCGCTTGTGTGAACAGGTTGCGGTGATGATGATGATGATGGTGATGGTCGTAGATGGTAATAGTGGTGGTGATGGTGGCAGTGACGAAGGTAATCGTTGCGTGAGGAAGTCGTTTGGTCGGCAGATTCATTAGGAAGTCACAAAATGAAGCGCTTCTGCAAGCTGACGAAAATCGCTGGCTGGTGAGTGTACGCGAAGATCCCTTAGTGTTTGTGCGTGAGTGTGTACGTGTTCGAAGCAGTGTTGTTTTTGCGTAGACGAGTGGAATCGATAAGCGATAAGCAAAGAAGTGCTTGGATAAATTTTGCAGAAGGTAATGATGGTAACCGTCGGTGGTAACTATCCGGCTAAAAATATTTTTTAAGCGAGCGATACAAGGTAGTGTGGTGTCAGTCAGTGCCGTGATAATCGGTTGAAATATTGTAAAGAAAGTTTTGGAAACTTTGTTCAAAATTTGCCGCGTGCTACTTGAGCTACAGTGCGATAACTTTGTTTGGTGCTCGGATACGAGACGACGGTTCAACAGCGTTGTAGTAGGCCGTGCAGAGTAACTTGTTATTGACCAGAAGAAACTCTTCTTGCATCGTAGGAAGCTGTGTGTAGGTAGTATCCATCAAGACTCTCCGGTGTGACCATTTGTCGACGTACTCGAGCGATCGCGATGACTGCACTAAATACCGTCCGGTGGTATCAAGCACATCCGGCAGCAGCCATTAGTAGAATGGCCACACATAGAAGAGCCGGCAGTGGTGCGGGCAGTAACGGCAAAAACAGCATCAACACCAGCAGCGGCTACGACACTAGTGATGAGGTTCCTGCCGTCGGTGGCTGCGATTCGGTGAAGCGCAATGGCCGATCCATCGTCACCGCAAACTGCGCCAGCAACAATGCTATCACGGCGGTGGCCAACAGCAACCATCGAAGTCAACGAGGCGTAGTTAATTGCTTTCTACGATTTATTTTCCTTCGCAACATGTTCATCCTCCTCATCGTCGTCAGCAGCCTGCTAGTGTCAACGACAGATGCGGTCATCTCCAGTCGTGGTGAGTTAATAACATTCCATTCGAGGGTGTGTAGTGTAGTGTGTATTTTTTTCGTTGTGTGTATGTATGTTTTGTTAGCCGGTTTTATCCGCCCGTTTTTGCCGATACCATGTCCATATTCTCTAGTAGTGCACACCGAGCACCTTCTGGTTGGGTTTCCGAATATCCTAACCTTGGGCATTCAGGATTGAGCGTTACAGCTAGCGTACCTTCCGCATAGCTTAACCGCGAAAAGTTTATCGATGGTACAAACGGTGCTACTTTAAGCGATGGACCAATGGCTTTATTACACGTACACTTGTACCCGTCGGCATGGTTGCACACCGGCCGACAGATGAAAAACTTGAGGATGTTCTTGACATTTCTACGGGACGTGACATTAATAAATGAAACAATCGAGTAACAATCTCCTCGCGTGATCAGTATGCTGACGATAGTTCCGAGAATAGCCAGTAAGGAACAGTAGTGGGTGTAATCTGAGAAATAGAAATTAAGATGAATAATGTCCTTGTTGGAGGTGGCCTGGTGGGTCAGTGGTATCGGAGTCAGTATTTCTCACGATGAACCGGGACCAAAATCCCATCCGGACCATACCCCCGTAGTGGAGACTGACTAACCAACTACGTGGTATCAGTAAGAGTCATAATATCTTATGAAACAGCTTTCAATACTATAAACCAACCACAAGACAGTTTCAGAGAACCAAAAGCCTAGACATAACATGATTTCGTCAAAAAAATACACCAACCGTTTCTAAAATTATGAACAATTTATTGTGCTCATAATTCTCGTACCATTGCGTTTATCTGTGCTTCAGAATCTGCAAAAACTATTTATTGCTCACTGCACAGACTAGTTTCCTGTGAACCAAGCCGTCCCACATCAGTCGTTATCTTTCCATCGTTTAAATGGGAGGTTAAAAGCTGTGTTGTGACTCTTGTAAATCAGCCAACCGTCAGCAAACAAAAATCAAATACTCATATCAGCAAATTCCCAACTTTGCACCTTCCGGTAGGCAGCAAGGATCACCGGCATGCTGCTGCTGGGGTATGCGTCGGAGCGGCTAAAGTCTAGTTTTCGGAAGGAGGGTTATTTAGTCATAAATCTTATTCCGGCGAACCCGTGGTAGCTACGAGCCCTCTGGTGGAAAAAGGTGAAAACACCTACCAGAACCGGCACCAGGAGAAACATGTGCACTTTCGAAGCGCTAAAACATCTTCGACTTCAACTTTCTCCACCCCTCTGAAACAGAGAGGAAGAAGCGGGACAGTGGATGCTTTGGAAGGTGGTCGTCTTTCTGCAAATGATTTATACCGACACCGCGATACCAAAACGAAAGAGACACGCCTCGGTGAAGTTAGCAAAGCAACTTGCCGCTCGACTTTTCGGTTGCTAGTTTTGTTGGGCTAACGTTTTTTTCCCCCAGCAAAAGCACTCTTACAGTCTAGCGCTGGCTTAAATGTTTGGGGCACAACGCTAAATGGGAGTCCCCAACAACATCGACCATGTTGTTTGCTGGTACAACGAGCAGGGGAAAAAATACCTCCCACAATTCGTACCGAATCAGGAACATATAATGATTTACATCAAACGCCATTAAATTACCATAAATAACAATTTATCTATTTCCTAGTGGGTCTCCAAATGTGGCGCACGGCCATATGGGGAGGCCGGTGGCAAGGTAGCAGCCAAACGATGGTGTCGGTTTTTCGTTGTTTTCGGCTTGTGCACGGAGCGCCTAATTTTGCTCCCATTAAACAATTGAAAAGTTCTTAATGGACTTTCCATCCATCCATCCATCTATCCAGCCGTTTTTGCTGCTACTACTGCTGCTGCTGCTATTTCGGTGGCCTCAATGGTCCCGATGGTCTCCCTTATCCTTGCGGTCCTTTGTGTGCCATTTATCTGCCGTTCCAGCTTAGAGCGGAGTAGCGACAAGAAGTGGTCACCCAACATACCTACCGCCCCCGGCTTATCTGCCTATCCCTTATGCCCGAGGCGCAATCGAAATACAACAATGCAATGCAATCAACAAAATCATGATACTGCCACGAGACAAATCCATTTTCTTATCCACAGTTTGAAAACTTTCAACCATTCTTGTCCACGCGCTCATGGTCGTGAATCCGCTGCGCTGTAAACAGTGGGACTGGCGGAGCTTGGCAAAGCAGAAGCTGTAAACTTTTTGCCATAAATCAAGCAGAAGACACACCAGGCTGGTCGCAATGTGCGGCAGCAGCTGGAGCGGTTACGTTTTTTTTTTATTGCACCGGCAGTTGAAGGATGATTCCCTTAAATTGTCGGTGAGCAGAGAGAGGGAGGAAGGGAGCTTCCGTCCCCAGTAGTGTGTATGTGAGCGGCAAAGGTTACATGGCTGTGGTGGAAAACGACCATGTCGTTTTTCCGCTTAGGTTTACCTCAACGTCCGTCAGCGGAGGGTTTTACCATTGCTGCCTATGGTTGCCGCAGTAGTTTCGCTTCCGATCAAGCAAAAGCATAGCCATCCAACGTGTATCGTGTTGGCGTTTCCATTCCGGATCAGGCGTTTGCTGCGGGATGCATTGTTTGAAAGAGTTTCACCCCGGACCCACTAAACGACCACCAATCCACATCCTATTAGGGAGCTAGTGGCCAACCGGTGTAGTCGGGATGGGAATGGAACCGAGCAAAAGCACCCGAGTGCTTTTGGCGATTGCGATGACATTAGTAAATAAAATAAATGAAGAGACAAGCGAGTGTCTTTCTTGTGCAGCTTATCGGTATGCCGGTGTGAAGTGCAGAGGGGTGCTCCACTTCAAGACGCAAAAGAATATTACCCAAGAGTTGTGGGGAATTTCCTTTTTCTTTGGGAAACAAACGGTTCAAATGCAAGCACTCCACCCGTCCGGGGGTGCAGGGCAAATGAAACGGAGCAAATAAACGTTGAAATAAATCGATCTAATGGCTGTAAATCCATTAAAGGCTAGTTTCTCACCAGAAGATAAGAGGAGTGTGCAGCACCGGAAGCTTTCACGCTCCGCAGCAGTATAAATGTGAATACGATAGCGCTGGTCCATCGGTTCCGATCAATCGAAAACGACAGAGGATTGATTATTTTGAAAATGGCACTCCCGAAGGGGGAAGGGAGCAATGGGTTGGAATGGTACACTATCTTCAACAAACGATCATCTCGATTAATGATGATGGCCATGGTTTTCTTGGGCTATGGGTGAGAAACGACTAGCCAAGAGGTCACCGAAAATAATGATAGCACATCCATAATGAATGAGCCGCCGTTCAATGGAATGGATGGATAATGTTTTAAGCATTTAATATCATTATTGAATGGTTCGCCGGACGCAGTTGGCTGAGAAGCTGCGATTAGCAAGACGGAGAAGCGTTGGAAGGCCGTTAAATAGGACGCTCCTTACATCGTGCGAATTGATTGTACGGCGTATTGCATACAATAAGGCGCACGAATGGTGTACACGGCAATGTAAATATTTGGTACGTTTAGGAAAATTATTTCGCAACAAATTTTACAAAGCAAACGAACGCCTCCTTCACTCTTACGCCTCTTACTTTCTTTGCCTTTAGCTCTGCACGTGAACGAGATTGTGCTGGAAGTAACATTCGCTCGATAAACGATAAACGCATGGAGCAGAAGGAAGAGGCATACATATCTCTTTTCTGACTCGCTGTTTCTGTTTCCGTGAACGCGTTCATCATGCAGCTTTTTTTTAGTCTTAGTGGGAAGTTTTTTTTTGTATGCGATGGTGGATATATTACTCGTATGTGTTCCACCACGTGTTTGTCTATGTTTCATCAACACTTTCATCGCGCGGCCCTTCGACAATGTATCGGAAGGGCACGTGAGAGCAAAGCTAGTGGAGCAAACAGTGGAGAAACTTAACAGCGTAACGTTGCGAGTAAACGAGTGTTAAAAGAGGCAAAAATAAAATCTCTCCACTTTTGACGCAGTTTTTCGCCAAACCCGTGGGCCGTTTTTCCTTCTATAATTTAGTGCCGAGTGTGTGGCGCTGTTTTGCGTTGAGCAAGAACGCGCTTGGCTGTACGCGGCCTCGTTTTGTTCTGTGCCAACGCGCCGGAATCGTTATTTGCTCTACGAAAACAGGCCCATTTCAGCACCATTTACACCGAAAGCTGGCTGATGAGAAACTCAAACAGATACGCAACACTTTCCGCTACAACAGATACACCCGAAGGAACGGTTACGCTATGACCGGAAGTGTTTGGCAATGCGAACGGAAAGCCAACCACTCGGAACAGGCTGCACGGCAAGGAATACTAAATATTTATCGTCTTGAAGTAATTACTTCCTGTGCGAATTCGGTTTCGATTCTGCGAGCGCCTACGGGGTATGGATTTTTTTGTTCGGTTCGTGTGCCTCTATCGGAACGAGCAGGGTGGTGATGGAGTGGGAAGCGTAACATCGTGATTTATTCGATTCGAGTCTATTTTACCAATTTGACCGAATGATATCTCAAGGACACACGTGGGCTGGTCGTTTACCCACCGAACAACATTCGAACACGCCGAGTCAATTCGAATGCCGGTGGAATATCGTGCAAAATGTAAACCATTTTTATAGCTTTTAATGCATTTCATCCCGGACTGTGAGGTTGCCTAGATTTGTAGCTGATTGTTATGCAAACAGCGATGAAGGTCATATTGATTTCGCTTTCTAATGGTTATCGATTAAATTCGATGTTGGTTGGTTTTGTGGGTAAATTGTTAAATATGCAAAACATATTTGATTAAACAATTGTTTAAGATATGATAAGATAGATTTTTCTTTTTCTTCTATAAACACATATTGCGATAGAGTGTAACCTACATCGATAATTAATGTACATGTACAACACACAAAAAAGTTTATATGTCGTTGAGAACCAAAAAAAGATAAAGCACAGTTGCAATCTAGTATTGAGCGAATGAGCGATTTGGGACGTTCGGAAATGAAATGTTTCATTTTTCGAGACTATAACCTACCTGTGCCATGGCGCACCACGTCTGGCCTAGAATATGTGTGGTGGTACATTTCATTCGCACTTGAGCCTATAAAAATAAAATAAAATCTAACGGTAGGGAATAAAATCGAATGTGCGCAAAGAAGCGAGAAAAAAAGCATAAAACCATTCCCAACCTCCCAAAACGGATGGTTGGTTCGTTGAACCGCCATGATTGAGTCCTTTTTGTTCCAACCAGCCCGCTACTAGTTCCCTTTTTATACGAAAACCGCTTCTGTGATGATGATGATGATGATGCTTGCAATAATGTTGTAGAAATTTCAATGAATCCATTGGCTAGCTAGTTCAAAACGGGTTTTACAGTATTTCCGGTTGTTATGAGTTTCACGACCGTCATCGTCGCCGCTTTCAGCTATCGGAAAACAATATAACGAAGCAATATCATTTTACGCACATCGTGGAAAGCACAACAAAGACACAGGCACAGCACGTTCTCGTACTGGCCCGTGCTCATGGGTTTTCATTTGCGTGTGTAACGCACAATGGGAATGTAGCTGACGAAGGGATAAAAGTGCTCAACAAGAAGAAGCGAGAAATGGTTTTATGTGATCTGTTTTTTTCTTCTTCTGTTGCTGCCCTTCCATGAACTTTCTTTTCCGAGGATACTTCCACTGGAGTGCGAATGATGGTTTTATCATCCGACAGATTATTGAAAAGTCCGGCTAAACCAATACCCATCTGGGAGTACTCTCGGGAGTAAAATATTTAAATGGGCTGTAGGTGAATAAGAGTGACCTTTCCGTGCAAATGGGTTCATAAATAGATCAATTTATGAAATTTGTTATGATTATGTTATAAACATGGACGAGCCGGGGCATGTGATGGGTATTTTATAGAATTTGATCGCCTGTTCGCAACGGTACGTCGAACGAGCTATGTTTAGGTACCGTACATGTGCATGCACGTTCGACGTACTGGGCGCCTCCATCAATCAATTAGTGAACTGGCGAATATCGTTGCAAAATAAAGAGCCCATTTACTTAGGCATCATGTAAGCCGGGATTATGTGCAACCATCGATGGAATCTACTTATTGACATAAACCTGTGAACCGCTCGAGTACCGGGCCCAACTTCCTGAGGAGGAGCTAATGGGGTACGCCAAACGAGGCTAAACAGGAATCTTTTACGGCTTCTGCAATACGTACCGGGCGTAGCAGTTTCGGCTAGTGTGTGGTAGATTTTATTGCTGCATGCAAATGGCGATATTTGTGTAATCTACTTTGTAACTCAATACATGTGACAGACAGTTCCTTCCCTCGATTGAAATACGCTGCTTTGTGCGATTGCGAAAATAAAATGCTTTTTTTCAGATAGACTTATTTCAAATAGATCGATGGATAGGAACTTATGTTTCATGTTGTTATTATCGACTGCACTACTATTTACCCGAAATAATTAGAATTTCCAAAACCAGTTAACAGTTCTAAACGGTCAATGAAATGTGATTGGCTTTGATTTGTTATTCATGTGACAGGATACCCGGCTGGATACCGTCATGTTTCTTGCTAGACAGCTGCACTTAGCCATTCCGTTCTGCTGCCGATTCAAATTGGTAAAAAGACTGAAATGATTTCGTACGGTAATCAAATCGATAGAGAAACATCTTGTTTGTGTGCTCGCTCTTTCGTGTTCGGGCTTAATTAGAAGTGATCGAAACCCGTGCAGGATATTCATGCTGGGGAACAGAAAAAAAAATCACACACGTACAATCTGAACCGTTTGCAGTGGGACGGGAACATTGACCGTTTGCATTGAGGTGTACAATTCGAGAGAGAGAGAAATTAATTAAAATTAGCATTATCGTTGTGGTTTTCCATTGCTGAACCAACTTGCCTGATTGACGTTCCGTTCGACAGATGTCATACTGAATCGGTGAATTGGTCCAAATGCCTACATCTAGGAAGATCCTTTTTCTATTGTTCTCAAAACGCTGCAGTGTTATTATGATTGAATTTTAGGCTAAATCTTTACGGGGCTACTGTGTAGGTACGACTGCCACGTGTCAATTCAATTTCGTGCCTCATACCATTCTCTTTGAGTCACCGCAAGCGTTAGCTTAGTATGGGTACAATACTACAGATTTATTTAGATTTCTCAATAACGAAATTGAAACAAAAGATTATGTACCTTTTTGGGTACGATTGCCGAAAAATACAGTCGAGAGGGTTTTTAAATGTCACAAAAAGTGTAAAAGACGGATTTGTAACGACTGATATTTTTACTTGAAATGCAAACATTGGATTTTTAAAAAGAGTAGCCAAAGGGACAAAAGCAAGTGGAAGAATGATTCGGATCCGTAGGGACATCAATTGGGGAAGTGAAAAAAATAATCAATAAAAACGCTCGAGTATCATTTATTGCCCAAGGATAGACTAATGATTATTGCTCGTTAATAATTACATGACTGAGCTAATGCGATTCTCGGTATTAACTAAACATATACAAAAACGTTTTGTATATTTAAGAATTGAACGCGTTTGAAAAATACCTTCAAAATAGATTAATTTATCCATTATTTTGAATGTTTTTTCCGATTAAGTACGCAATAATGAATGTGAAAATAATAGCAGTTACAGACACGGTTGCTGCTTATTAGCCTATCCGTAAAATGGGTGGTCTGCTATACTTCTGCTAGTGACAGTTACTGATGATCACCATTAATATCTTTATACTCCGTTAGAAGCTTCTGTTGTGTATTATCTTTTCTTGGAGATGGAATTGATAGGAGTGTACGCAAGATTGAATTTTTGACTGACTATGGATTAACAGTATCCCAGCTGCTTCGCAAGATCCTTGCACAGCAATGGTAGGCTAAGAACGAAGGGCGATAGATAATTCACCCAAAGAAAATGAGTATAAGAAAAAAACTTAAATGTTCGTAACGCAGCTCTAGAAAATCTTTTCAAAATGTATAATCAAATAACGAGTTTTAATTTTATGATATTTTTGCTATCATTTGTATTTTGTAGAATTGTAGATAGTAAGGCAGCCGTACAAAACGTAATATATCAATTAAAGTAAATCATAATCTGATTCGATACATGTGAAACCTACTTTTGAAAGGAAATATGTATTTACAATCAAATGTAGTTAACAAGCTATCGAGAAAGATAATATTATTAGGTTACCAAATCATGGTAGCGAAAAAATTCACGCAAGATTAAGTACCATCGTATCAAACGTACATAGCATAAACAAACAAACAAACAAAAAACCGCTTGAGGTGAATGATACAAGAACGCGTGGCTGTTTATTGGATTAGAAGGATTTTCTTATTTTTCATTTCTACCGTTCGTACGCAGTACGCTTTACGCTATTGCTTTCCAAGGTATACTGCTACCCAAAGTAAATGTTTCGACTTCGTCCGTTTCGTTGGGTTGATTAGGGAGAACAGGCAGAACGGCAGTTAATGTTTTGACGATAGCTTATTTGTTGATTGGATTTTCGCCCTGTCAAGGGGATGCTTGAGCGACCCAGAGGAGCGTCCACCTGCGGATTCAACTGGATTTATTGATTGAAGCAAAGTAATACATCGAGTCTGTCGGTAGTAGACGAAAGGTAGCAGAATTAAAGCGAATTAAAAAAAGCTTACTAGCGTTGAAATGAGAAACGATTGGAAAAGAATCGCCAACGATGGAATCCTTGGTTGTTTATTGTCATGAATTATGGAGCTAATTTCTTATGGTTGTTAACGAATTGTAATCAGATTTCGATTTTGATAATTGAAATAGTTTCTATGTGTTGTTTTCTTTATTTTTTGGATGTTGACAAATCAAGTGTGATTAAATCCCTTGAAATTTATTCATGTTTACCATGCATAAAGACCCGACACATTTGACAATGACTGTTCAAGATGATGAAAGCTGATTGATTAATTTAGAATACTTGCGAAGTACTTCAATCTTAAGTAGCTTGTAGCAAACCACACGTGCATCAAAATAGGACGGTTGGAAATTTCCGAACATGCCCCAGCGACACATGACAACGCATAAGCTGTCATGTTTATCATAATGAAAACCATCGTTTTGCTCCACTTCGCCGTCCCCCGGATCGGTTGAAACATGGGCGTTGTTCTATCCGTTCCCAGCGTTTGGCGATTAGACACTCCGTTATCGTCGCTGCTGGCAGCGCTGAAGGTGTTGCCGGATGTGAAAGGCAGATTAGTTCGTTAACTAGAATCATCAAACGCTTGAGTCGAGAAGATACTTGAAGCTGAAAGAGTCCTTTACTCGCTCGGCTGAGCTCCATCGGGTTTCGTACCACGGTGAGTTAAAGCGATCTCTTGACCCTGGTACAATAAATCGCATGCTCGGACCTGGACACCGTAGCGTCAGTGGCTCGAATGGCTTTAGCCATAATTTTACCCTAAAACCTCGCAACGTGCGAGGTTGCGAAGGCCGGCTCTGCCTTAGTGTTCACGGTATCACCCACGGTCGACACGTACAGAATCAGTTATCAGCATACGAAGTGCGAAACACCGGCCCAGGTTCGCCCACATACATTGACAAAAATACCCCAGCCTGGCTGGAAGGAAAGGATAAAGCTAACCTCGATGCTTTAAGCGAACGCTGGTGAAAATCGCAAAAAAAGGAAAACAACACCAATAGGACGCTATCGCAAAGATGATAGCACCGTGTCCCTAGCGAAAGATAGCGCTGTCGTCGTTGGGATGCTATTCCCCGGCACCGGATGGTTGTCTCCACTGGGAACAACGTGCTTGGTGTTGGTGGTGCCTCATGCTGGACTCATCGTGACGATGGATGCGCGGTAACGGAGGAAAAAAAAAAGCTAGCCTCGGAGCATAAGAAAAAGGCGCGGAACATGCAGGAACACCTAAGCGTGAGCATGTGTGTTTTCCCAAGCAAAAAGCTTAGGGAGCTGTGAGAGAAAGAGACGTTCCGGGATTGTGGACGAACAGTGCATCGCGCAGTTGACCGAAGGTTGAACGCCAACACGGTGTGAAATATTTCTCATTGTAGCGTGGCAGTGCTGTTTGATGGTGGTAAATAAATGCAGAGCACATTACGGTTGGTCATTTACGAGACACAACCGTGCCGTGCAAGACGATGGCAGGGTCGCTGGCAAAGTGGGTCCATAAAATATCGTCTGGCAGAAGCGGCGATGCGACGTTTGATGCGTTGTAGCGTCACTACTGTTGCGCAGACGGCAAGCGAGCAAGCGAGTTAGATAGATGGGAACTGGAAGGAGCTCATTGGCAATGCGAGTTGTCAGCAGAATCGTGGAGTCCTTAGAGATGGTCGTGCTTCCAGGACAAAGTGAAGTTGGACGTTTGGGCGAGCCAATCCTTTTTGTGTTGCTGTTGTTCTGCGTCCCTCCTAGGGACTCGGCCCATCTTCTTGCGGAACACGACAGCCGGCTAGCGACATAAAGCAGACCGCTAGCACCAACGAGGAAAGCCACAAGGTACAAGAGTAGCAGTAGTAGCGAAAGGTATTGTCGACGAGACACGTAGCGCTTTTGAATTTTTAATGTCCCATGCATCCTTGTGGAATCTGCAAATTGGAGGCTCGTCGGTTTGAAACAAAAATCTTTAAAACCATTCTTTGAAGCTTTCAATGCGTTGGGTCGCTGAGGGGTAGCAACCCCTGAGGTCAAAAGCTGGGTGATGGGAATTTATTTGCATAGCGAAACAAAATTTCTCTGTCTTGATAATATTTTATGAAGCTTATTACTATGAAGCTATATTTCGTCTAATGGAAACTTTAAAATATTTTAAAGAATAATCGTAAATTGAAAGATAATTTTTACATGCGTTCCCTCAAAAAACTTCATAACAGCATGAGATATGAGAGAACCATGTTGAACGTGACAGAAACAAAACGATCGAATTATATCACTTGATTGAACGTACATCTGTTCATTCCCGGGGCTTTTCCTAACTTCCATTACCAACTTTCTAGCAAAGCCATTACTATTAAATAATATTATCCCTGCCAGGGCCCGGACTTGTTCAAATGATTAACGGGACAAATTCTCCAACACTTATACCGATCTGTCGATGCAGGTAGTGTGTAAAAGCATTCCACTGCTTCTTGCTTCGTGTTTTTTCGATTCCCTTCCCATTCGAATGTCTGACTTACGGAAAAAGGGAAATCATATCGGTACGCTCCGGTCGATGCTAGAAAAGTGATCCAAAGGTTGAGCTATTTTCCTTCCAATTTGGCTTGTTTCCGTTTCCGATGCTACGACATCGAACGATCGTATTAACTTTGGAACGGCGGGTACCAGTGTTCGCAAGTCAGCGGAGCCATTTTCTGGTACGCCAGGAACGATATCGTTCGAAGGGTTGATTGCACCGCCGGTATATTCTACACGTGCACCGTTGCCGGTGGTTGGTTTCGATCGAATATCAACTTTATTAGACACTATTCATCAGCACCAACACATGGTTGTCAGCTTTTTTTTTTTTCTTAGTTTCGTTTAGTATGATGAAGATTTTTTTGGGGGAAACTTTTACTGCACCGCTTTGTCTGTGTCCAATGGAGACAAAGTTGTGCCGAGCACTTGCGTTTCCGCGTTGCTGGAGGCCAGCTGTTTGCAACGAGCTTTTCCGGCGAAAGCATTTTTCTGTCAAATTCTGTACCGTACCGGTTAGTACATTGAGTTTTAGTGCGGGAAAATATTACTAAAGCACTGTTCTTACGTGTACACACTGTTTACCGTACTTTTAGTCGGACGCGAAAGAAAAGTCTTAGTTTGTTACGAACATGGCCACTGGAACAGTTCTGGTGGAAGTTGTCGAGGAAGATAAAGATACAACAGCACATATAACTCGGAAGCATGGGAGCGAAAAAATGTGTAGGAAAAAAAGAGGAAAACTCACGAAGAAATGTAAGAAAAGCGACGAAAACGAAAGGAATGCCGCTGATACTTTATCTTCTCCAGCCACTACACACATGGCGCACCGATATCGTTAGAAGCATGGCAGTAAACGATCGTTCTTTTGCATTATACTTGAACTGCTGCTTTCGTGTGCACTAATCCAGTCCTCTCGGGGGGAAGTGTGCCGATCAGGGGAACCGGTCAGTGGAAACAGTTGGGTGCTCGTTCCACCGCTCCGGTGATGCTGAACTGAGTTTTCCTATCGAACGAAGGACGAGCTATTTTCTCATGGTTTTCCGAAATTTTCACATGTGTTTCGACGTAAGTGTTTTATGACTTCACGACAGTGCGAACCGTGCGCGGACGGAATGGGAGCAATTGAAGGTGGGGTGCAATGTAAGGGGGAAAATTTGCTCCACTCATATGATGAACGATGGTGGGTAATTAATCATCGGAAACGATATTCACTTTTGGCCCGCGCGCATGAGTGCCACATGAGAATCAACTAATGTGTGTGTGTGCCCTTGTCCCGCACTCAACCTAGCAGCAGAAGCTTTGGAACTAGCCCATTTGTGAAGCCCCGCACAGGCACACACATACACACGAGAGAACTTACTCGACGAGCAAAATCTGGAACATCTTGTTCCGGATGAAAGAAAGCGACGTCTTGGTGTAAAGCACTGCCGGTGCCATACTGCCGTGCGCGCAATACACAAGGGAAACCGTCCGTAGCGGTGCAGTAATTAATCATCACACGTACGCGCGTCGAAAAATTACGCGCTGCCAAAAGGGCTGTACATAAATGAGCAGCGAGGAAAAAGAGAAACACGCTAGTAAACAACCCGAAACAGACCGGAACGATGCGAAGACAGTCGACAGAACAAAACAAACAAACGCGTCGAACTGAACGCGCGGACCTGCTGCCAAATGAAGGCACTGCACCGCGAAACGGGAAAGTGAAAAATCTGAGAAAATTTGACACCGCATGGCTGCCGACGAGCGAGACGAGGCAGTTGATGAGGCGCCGGAGTTGAAGTGGAAAGCAAATCTGATGGCGGCAAAGATTCTGGAACGGTGGACGCTTTCAGCACCGCCGAAAATGAGCGTGAAGATTTATGACACTTCGGAATGTAATTTAATATTCATTTATTTAAATTCCTCCCCGAAAACGCCGTTCGGTTGAATCGGTGGCACCACGGCGGGAGGAGGAGCGGGAAAGTGTATCTTAACACCGAAACACGTGGAATTGATTGTGTCCATTGTGTTATCCTTGTCGCACGCATTGCATATCAATGGGACGCCGGTGGATGACGGATGTGCAACTGGTCCTGCCGTGGGAGTTTCCGTGCGGCTCGGCCTGCCCTTGAGTTGCGTTAATGATTTCGCTCAATTATAAGCGTGGCCAGCGACGGGAATGTGGCCATCGAAATATGATGCTCGAAGTAATTAGAGCTCGGCGAAGGTCGTTTATAATTGATGTTGAGGTTGCAGAGCTTTTAAACAAAGCGTGACACCAAAGACGGAATGGAGCAACATAATGATACAGTGTGCTATACAGTACTGCTTAATTCATCATACGCTATCAGTCGAAAACGATACAAATAGCTGTTTGAAACTTGGTTACAACTTTAAGATTTAAACTGTTTTTTTAATGTGAATGACACAACATATATGGCTTTGGAAGATATATAACTATACCCTATGCATTGATAACGAGGTTGCTTGCAAACCACAGCTGTTGTTAGATATAATCAGAGAGGAACCTTAGTATTCTCATGCAGACTAGTAAGACCCCATCACAGATGATAACATCTCATAACACAAACGTTGCTATGTCATCTGCAGCCTGTGGGACTATCCACACTTTATCCCGTAACTACACAACCTAGTTGTAAGTTTGTGTAATTGCAACACACACATAGCCCAAGCTGAACGAGGGTAATTTTCCTGACCAACGGAGTGTGTGCTCTCCGTTTCTCTCAGAAGTCTTCATTTTTCGAAAAAAAAAACTCATGGAAAACTCATGCACAGTTCACTGTATGACCGCAACTGGATGCAAACCCTCTCTCCGGGCATCGTATCTTAAGCTGACTTTTCACAGTCACATACACGATTATTAGCATCACACGAACGGGCAGCCAGTCGTGTGCAGTGCTGCAGCATCTCAGAAACAGTTGTGAGTCTGTAAGCAGGTCAAAGGTTTCCTGGATCCGTTGAAGCTGATGAAAGTTGCTGTTCGAATAGAAACCATCAGTAACGGAGAGCTGGTGCACTCCCAGGAACCGGATCCCTGCAACACGGACTGGCCTTGTTTAATTAATGGTTTCGGTTTTTCAGCTTCCATCAGAAGCTGGCATTTGAAACACAGAAGGGGCGAGGTATGCGTTCAAGTGCTTCAGACGAGAAATCTCACAGGAGTATGTCGCTTTGCGTAGACATGAACCTGAATCTTGAAAATCTCGTCGATTTGGGGGTTTTCACGAAAACAAATGGTTGGGATCCTGAGGGGTACAACTCAAGCTCTAAAAAAAGAATTATTTTTGGAAAATACTTCCAGGTTTTAGAATACTCCACATTCAAACTCACCAATACCTTTGGTTTGAGGTTGATACAAAAGAAGTATTGCATTTTTGGATATGTTCAACGTGATCATAACTAAATGTTTTTCAACCAAGCCTCCAGTTTGTGGTCTGAGCGATTGAGGGTGAACTGAGTTCGACCAAAACGTCCGGTGACATTGTGGTTGCTGCTTGTAATGCCGACATTGACCGACATTCACATTGCCAAACGGTTATGAGTGAATGCATGTTTAACGTAATTTTTTACCTACAGCTACGTTTTGCATGCTTTCAATGGGTTTGTGTGGAAGATAATTTGTTGTGCGGTATTCGAAACAGGGTTTCAATTTGTATCGTTTCAGTAGTGGTCAATAAACAGAGTGGTATTGTAGAAGTGACTTTATTTATGTAATGAAAAATAAATCAGGTTTGATTTCTTTTATCATTCGATTTGAATATCATCGATTATTACTGCACTTGCATTTCACTTAATTTATTTCTAATCTCTCACTTTATCACTTGATAACGGTCCGTAGGAGTTTTTGGAAGTCGTTGCACGAACAACATCAATCGCTATTTCGTCCTTTATTTTACACAACCGTCTTTTGAATCCTTTCCTAAATAGGTCCAACGGGTTCAAATCCGGAGACGAAACTGGCCATTTCGATGCGCTGATAAAACACGGCAAATGACTTCTGAACGATCGAAGCCTTATGGGCAGGTGCTGAATCCTGTTGAAAGTAAAAGTTGTCGTTGCCTAAAAACTTCTTAGCGTATGATTTTAAGTGGCCTTGGAGAACGTGTTCTAAATAGTACTCCTTCCGACAATGACAACTTCCCCCTTTCGTCGAAATAGTTATTGATCTCTCTTTTGTATAACGATAAATTCATTTGCATTTGATTGTTTTCCTGGAAAATTTGATTTTCCTGGATCTGATATACGATTTCGCGGGTTGCACTTCCACTTGACGAGCAAAAGCCACAGAATTGAGAGCAGTTTGTGCGACCATTTTCATCGCTTCCGCATACCGAACCAAATCCAGGCATACCACTGCATATTTGGAAAGGAGACAAATATGGTGACAACTTTATCCTGCTCTAAAGGTTATGAAAACCAACCGCTTGAGTATCGGGATTTTCCAAACATACCAAAAAAAAAATCTGCATTTGCTCAACTGTGCGTTATCGTTCATCTGCTCCTTTCTGCCTTCTCTTCACACAACGCATTGGGTCGTTATTTCAAGCTTCCTTGTTAGGTCCCGTCTTTTTTCTTTGTTGTTAAACTTAGAAAAGACTTTGCTGACCTCAAAAGATTGTTCCACGGATAATGCCATAAGATTTTAAGTTTAAAAATTACGATATAGATGTTTCTGCCCGCTCATACAATAACTTCCGGTCCGCAGGGAAAGTCGTTGGCAGTGAGCAAAGCCATTACCTACCGTGCAGAAAGTTTTAGGAGTGTATACTCCATTTTCTACATTCACGGTATGAAAAAATACATGCGAGAAAGAAAAAAAAATCATCCTTTCCGAACAAGATAGCAATCGATAGGAATTCGTTGTTAGTCGTAAGAATTTTCGCCGATTTGCTTTTGCCCTAGCTTGGGGTTTCTTATATCAGCTGTACCATTATCATAATGAATAGCTAGTAATAAAAATTTGTTCCGATTCGTTAGTGGAAGATTTGAGACAGTGGATGAAGTTGAAGTTTTAAAGCAAAAATAAAGTGGGTACGTTGTGTTGCGTCCGTCGAATCGATTTGAACGGTTTCAATGGAAGTAGCGTTTCTCGCAGAGTTAAAATTGTGCGAAACGCTAGCTGCAAAATTTGTTCGTCGAGCTGGCCAGAGCAAAAGGGATTGAAGCTGCCATCTTGCCGGGCGCCATTCGCTAGGCATTCGTTAGTTACCAGTTGTCGGTCGTTAAATAAGCCAACGTCAATAAAAAGCAAGCGGAGCGTATAAGGAAACGAAATGAAATACTTTTGCTATCTCAAACCACTCGCTAGGGTGACATCTTGCATTAGTCCTTAGCGCGGAGAACGTTTCGCACAAAGCTCGCTGGAACGCAAATGGCACGGGTTGTTGGTTGTGAGAGAATCTAGCATACACATAGGCTTGAATTTAAGGTATGTATACTACCATCTGGTATTGCAAGCAGTGTTCGAGGGGAAGTTAAGGGAGAATGCAAAGGTCGCTAAGAAATAGTCCATGCATATTACAAAACAAAAGAAAAAGAAAAAGAAACACTTTGAAGCCTGTCACATCGTGAGGTCTACTGCACTGGGCCCGCTGGGAAGCGACGGGATACCGTGTAAGCTTACACCGCATGCGAAGAAGTTGTGAATTGTCACACTCAATATTTTTCCAAGCCGATTGGTCGACAAATGCTATGGATCTGTTGTGTCCAAGACGCAACTTCGCATTCTTCAGTAAATGCTGCCCATCCCCGGCAGACTCCCCGAAGATAGGAATGATGGTGTGAAATAAAGTTTTTATCTGCTAACGAGCTCAACTCTTGTGCCAAGGCATAAAGCGCCTACGGTCGAGGAGGAAGGTCTTAATCTTCGGCAATTCAGCCTGTTCCTTCTTGTGCGCCGCATGTACGTGGCGAGATACCGGCCTGCTAGTTCACCATGCGAATGCATGCTATTTTGCAAAGTTGGCCAAATGTTATCAACACACCAGCATCATCAGCGTGTGATGTGATGCTTACCGACCGGCACTCGATTCCGTCTCCACATACAGCCTGCTTGCTCGTGCTGGTTGTTTTGGGTTTTTTTATTCACATTCGCTTGTCCGTTTTGCGCCTTTGTGCGCGTTGATCGAAGCCCCAGTAAACACCGCAGGGCAGAAGTTAAAGCGTTATGCTCAGCAAATATTCGACAGTCGGAATGTGCTCGTTGTTGCAAGGCAAAAATTTCGGATAAAGTTAAGCGACGTTGCCAAAAGTTTGTTTGACCTTCCCGGCCGCCAATTGTGCTGGCAGGCTTGCTTGCTTTGCACACCATTTTGCACCGAAACCGGACGGACCTTATTGTGTTTCGGCGGCACGATTGTGCCGGACCAGCGCCCGTTTGCTGGTCGGAATGGGCCTTAAAGGTCCTTGAAATTAATGTTCAACATTGGTACTGGCTGTTTGCTGGCCGGGCCGGGTCGATTCAACAACCCCCTTCCCCTCCACCCCTTCACCCCATTCAAAGGGTTGTACACCACTTAATAATTGTAAGCGATTGTGGGGTTTGTGCGAGAAAACTGCATTATTAACCTTGAAATTTCTGGCATTTACGCATGAAATAATGGACTGCGGTGCGATGTCCTTTTTAAAATTCATGTGTTAATGGAAACATTCCTTTACCATAATTGAGAAGAGCTAACATGCAGAGAATGCAATGAAGTTTATCTACACTAAAAATGAGTGCACAGTTGGGGTTTTATTAGTCGTGTACAAGGGCGAAAGGATCTGCACATTTCTTTATTTTTTATTCATAAACAATGGTGTTTCTATATTTAACGATATAGCACAAATGGTTTAGATGTTTCGAATTTGATTTTATTTTATCATAATGGTATAAAAATCATTTAACATGAATCTATGAGTATGAAAAATCATCCAGACCTACGCTCGAATAAAATGCTCCATATTTTGGTAACTGGGAAAGAAATGATAGGTATTTTAAGCACAATGGAGAACCGAATGTCTAAGCTCCACGTAACATAAATGAATTATGCTGTGTGTAGTAATTAGATGCTCATAAACATTATGCTTCATGCAATATGGAATGAAAATGACTATAACGTTGAATGATACTAAAACATTCATTGGCTAATGGGAAAAGCTACAAAAGTGATAACTAGCTATAGCAACCAGTTTGATAATTACCAAGCTGCCGATTTAACAAACGCAAGAGAACGAATGGTAATCGTGGTAAAGGATTATTAGGATGTATTAGGATGAAATGCAAAACAGCGGAAACGGTGATAAAAACGAAACACAGTTAGTTTAGAAAAATGTAAAGAAAACTAGTTGAAACTGTAGAGTTTTGTGCTGTAGTTTCTACCTATCTAGTCTATGTTTCGGTTTTGGGAAGAAAGGCCGAGGTCGATTTAGATATATTTGTTTAGTTGAAAGTAATGAGTATTTCAAATCAATGAGCAAATGAATATTACTCTATTAATTGTTGATTTGGAGATATTTGGTATTGTACATAAAAGTTAACCCTCTAATGCTGAAAATAAAATCTTTATTTTGCGTGAAAAACTGAAGAAGCTAGTTTTTGTAAAGAGGAAACTGGAAAATGCATCATTAGTTTATATCTGTAACGAAAATTTTATTTATACTAAAAAAATCTGCCATGTCATTTGCTAGATCTTCCTTTTCATCAATTTCAATAACAAAATCCAACGATCCAAGATATTGCTTGGCCTGCCAGAGACTCAATATGCACATTTTTCCCTTTCACCAGTAATCCATGAAGTGGAAGAACGAAATTCATAAAGTTACATTAACCATCTCGAATCTACATAAATTGAGCTTTCTAAAAAATCAAAATTGTATTCCATACTGGTTTGTGGTAGAAGTAGCTTATAGAGCATGAAGTTCGCTGAACTGCCCATTACCGCTTTTAGGCGGTTTATAAGTTTGATTGAAAACATCTTAATTTTAGATATGTTGTTGAAAAACTTGTACCCATCTCAAAAAACAAGTACTTATCAACTTAATTACTAATTTTGTTGCTTTTGAATATTTTAAAGCGTATGAAAAAATGAAGTGTTTTATTCACGTCCGTCCTCGAAAGTTTTTTCCGCACTTTTTTCTCAAGTATTCAACATCGGGAGTAAACAAAAGTAAACAAACAATTAAGGAGTATATATAAAAGCAAGGAATGTTGCGAAATGGCCTTTTGATTTGTAGCGACAGAAAATCATGTTTTACTCATTTTGAATTGATTTTTCTGAAGCCAGCTTAAAGGCGGGGTTGGGCATTACAGAATTAAATGTTTTATCTAATGTACTGAGATAAATAAATTCACATAACAAAATTAAGCTTTGTCATTCATTGGAACTAAAATTTTAGGTAGATGTTAGTAATCTCTACATATACTTGGTTGAACAATAGAAACTATACTGTACTATATACTATACTAAAGCTCATAAAATCCTCTCGAAAGCGAATCAATTCTGCCACTAGAAAGAGCAACCGTGCCGTACCGAATGTTTCTGTTGCCCCGAGTGCTTTCAGTAGCGGAAATTTAGCCTCAGAATGTGTTTGTATGCGTCGGAACGGTTGAATAACTCTGAAGAAGCTGCTGGCCACCCATGACGGGTACATGCGTCTTTCCTGCGGAGGATCGGTTCAGCTTCTTGCTGTGACATTGCAAGCAAAGAAAGTCAACCTTTTCGATCCTCTTGGCGAAAAGGAAGTTTCTGAACTAGGGAGAGAAAGTTAAACATTATCGATCGGATTTGTGCCGGACAGCATGGTGATGTTGAGTCAGTGCAAAACGTTAAGCGATGCGTTTAGCAATCCCAATTCCCCGAAAGCTCGAAAGTTTCATCCGAATCGGTCCTTCCTTATGCTTTAAAATTCATTTCTACTTTCTTTGAACCGACGCCAACGCCCAGAGGACTGAGCCTTCGGGACTGTTCGGGCGCTCTGGCTCTCCTTCCGCTCAATTGACTGCATCCTCCATGCCGGGTCGTTGGTTTCAAAAGAAATGGGCACATTTAGCCAAACAGGAGCACCCGGCCACATAGGGGTTTTGGGTGGTACTGCGTGGACGAAAGCTACAAGCCACTACCTGAAGACAGCTGGAGTGCTTTTGTGTTGAGGTTGAATTTGTGATCCGCTTTACTAACGTTGCCGATGACCCGCCCGTATGTGGCTGCCATGCCGAAGCATTTTGACTATGACCGAAAGGGAACAGTGAGATGGCCGTTTTATTTCTTTATTCATGCGATTTGTTAGCCTTTGTCCAGGTGGCTTACGAGGACATGCTTGGGGATACTTATCCTTCATTCCTTCGTCGCAAATGGATAAATTTTCAAGCATCTGTTTATCTGGCGGGCTGGTCTGTGAACTGGGTGGAGTGTTTTGCCAGAATATTTATACGTAGCGCTCTGTTGGTTGCGGCTTGATATGTGGAAAGCTGGATCTATTTTCGAGCGATTGTTTCGAATAATCAGAGTCCGAGAAATCTGGGAACCAGAAATTGATTTGACGGTAAGCCACTTGACAGTTAGCTTAAGGATATCTGTATATTGTTGACTTCAATTAAAAAAACAGCAACCTTTTTGATATTGTTCAACTTTAAATGTTGTTTAAACAATAAGTACGCGCGGTTTTGTTGAAAAGCTTATCGAATTAAACATTCCTTTTACTTACTTTACGTATTTTTTTTATAAATGGCTTCGGTAGTCTACAATTCTTAAGCTTAAATGACTATATCTTTGCCAAATGAGATTACAACTAAGCGTGCCATTCATTTGAACTGTGCAGAAATTTGATTAAACTAAAGTACAGATAGACAACATTGAAACACTTATCAAAAATTTCGTACATTAGTATCGTTGGGTCGATAGCACAATAAAACCGTAAACGATCAATAGTCAGTCATTAACAATTGTCGAGATCTTAGAGATCTGGAAGGTGCATAAAGATTTAACTAAGACAACAAGTCAAATGCATCAATGTGTCTAGACATAAGTTTAAAAATTAAAATGGCCTTAGATTTTTGTTTCTATTCTTTATTATCTCAAGTCCTAGCAATGAAGGACGGATTTTATTTGGTCGGATTTTTGGGAGCTCTAATTAATCCCTTCACGGAATCTACGGACAATACAATCATTATCTCTTGCTAACAATCGTTTGAATAATAAATAATAAACGAATAATACCAAATTAAACACTTTTAGCTTATTAACCCATAACACTATTATTATTGCTTGAATGTTAAATATTGCCTTGTGGCTCTTTAGTAGCGGTCAAACTTCGCAAACAGGACCTGCATACTTTCGTTAGCTTTCGGATTGACTGTCAAGCTATGGGAAAGCAAAACTAAGGATTGTCGAAAATAACATGAGAACCTCGCATAAGCAAATTTCAAAATATGCAAGAGGAATAATTAACAGCAATAATACCATAGGGCTTAAGTTTAGCAAAGCGCGTAATATGTTTTTCATTTAACAGTTTTAGTGTCTTCAATTATCATTTTTCACTAATAAGTTACCGGTGAAAGCATGGTCTACGGGGGGCGTAGATCATGCCCACTAGAATAAATAACTACAACCTTGGTGACACTGTATACGCGCCATCAATGTAAACGGCACAACACACATTCCCATCGACAACACATAGAGCGTTACAGCGAGCGTTTCATTTTGCGCTTTGCAGATGGCAACAATTCGAGCCAAGCGGCCAAAAGAACAAACGTTTGGACAGCACAAGTGGTTCAACCGTTTTCCATCCGGTCCAGTGCGGCTGTGAGACTCACTTCCGGGAGATGGGATTTACCCACCCGGCAAGGGATTGGGAATTTAGAGCGCGCTGTGTCGTAATTCCTACTCACAGCAATCGGAAAACAGAAACAAGAATGAATGTGCCGTCGTTATTTTATCTGAGATCTTACTTTTCTTACGGGTTTGGGGGAAAGTTGCGCAACTGCGCTACTGTTGGAAAAGTATGAATATAAATAAGTTCATTTTGACGAAATGGTACTCCTTGGCCTAGGAATCATTGTGCCATTTCTTGCTGCTGTACTGAAAGCGTTAGCATAACATTTCTTCTGGTGTCTTGGCACTGTGGTATTGCCTCTCCGTGCTTTGTTCTTAAGTTCCCTGCTAAGTTTTCTTTTTCCCTTCGAACGGTTGCATGATGGAACTCATTTCATACTTGGCACGATAATCTTACACTGACTAATACACGATATTTGGTTAGATTGTTGAGAGAAAAAAAACAACAACTCAAAATAATAATATCAAATGTTATTAATTATGTTTGACTGGCGGAAGTTCAACAATTGGCATCATTGAATATTATTAAAATAAACGATATTTTATTATCATCAAGTCACCGTTTTGCTATTTTAATTAATCAACAACAAGTAAACATAAAATACTATCAGGAATGAGTTTTTAATTCAATCGGATTAGACTATCTTAATGCCATTCTTGTAGTTTGTATATTAAACGCATGGCGAGCTTATGACAAAATAAAATGCTATTTTGTACATGAGGAAAGATTACGATAATCTTCACCTTTCCATAGGTTTCAAAAATCTGCTTCCCACGTCGCAGTTAGTCTAAACAAGCTATTTCTGCACACTTTCCGGAAACTTTTTTCGTTCCAGTAAAGCGTTAATAAAAGAAGCTGTTTGACTTTACTGATTCATGTCACATCCGCATAGAAACACCCCCGCAAACATGCACAATTTGTGTCAGTAGTGGTTCATGGAAGGAAAATTGATCAATCATGTTTCATGCTTCCACACTGTAGCAGCCGTTTCGAGCAATTGTTAGAATTTTCCGATCCCATAAGCTATCTTCGGAACTTTTCGGTAAGCGACCGGTGTCATGCGTCCGTAAGTAATAGCAGGTTGTTGAAACTAACGACCGTTTTATTCATACACCTCAAGCGTCAAGGGTGTATGTGAGTGATCGCAACTGAAATGCAAAAAAAGGCGTTATATATTTAACGTACTGATGCGTAAACGAAAGTAAACTGACGAGGGCGAAGTGAACTGTAGTTCGACGATTTTGCATAGCATACATAAACATTCACCTTAGCGTATTTTCAAAATTCTACGAATCAATATCTGATAAGCAAATGTTCCCTAATTGGCTTGTATGAATTTTGTGCGTTATTCAACGATTTTCTCTGGTTTATGATCGTGGCAAACTCTATACTTCTGCAACAACGCGTTCTTCCTTGGCAGGTGGACTGTCATCCAATTAAGCTAGTCATACTATTAGCGAGCCGTTCAGACGTGCAAGCAATAGTTGTAAGTTCGATCTGTAAACACAAACAACCGTTCCAGACGATCATTAGTAAAGTTTTGCAGCAGAACAAATAATAAGCACTAGCAAATGATTCGTTAGCTCAAAGTTTTTGGAGATTATTTTCCATCAAGCGACAGAATTCTTGTTTTATCGGATCGTTAAAAGAACATGATTTCCAAAGAACGGTAGGAAGCAGGAGCTTCTTGTTGGGTTTTTGCTAAAACGCTCGATTGGTATGCTTCGAACGCTTTATTTGGCACTATAAAATGGCAGCTTTACATTCATTCTTGGAAAGTAATCCAAGCCATCGGACGTAGCCAGATGAATGAAAATAACTTTTTCCACGGCGATGTAAACAATCCCTGGCATCTTTTACTGTTTTCGGAGTATCCTTAAGCTGGACCATAGACAACCCGGTGTTGGAATGTTTTTGCCATAGACTATTTAACGGATCGTCTTGATATCGTGTGTCATCTTCGCTCAGAACGGGTTGTAGCGAAAGTCTGTTCGGTCTTTGGCTCGATAGCATCTCAACGGTTTCCGTGTCTTGCGTACAGCTTTGCATCTCAATTTCAGGTGTGCTAGAGAGCGCTATCTAGCACTCCATTGCGATTATTTTGTCTTTAAGTAAATTCCATTTGCAGAGAGAGAGAGAGAGAGAGAGAGAGAGAGAGAGAGAGAGAGATAATCGAATATAATCTTCGTTTCGCATACGTGGAATGTCCATTTTGTATATTTAAAGTCTCTCTTTTCTGAGCTTTCTTTAATTCTCTGCCATTTATCATATCTCCCGGTTTGTGTTCGGTAAAGAATAGATCACTTCTTAGTAGTATCAGTATCATACCCAAAATTGTACATAAAATCAGATCCATTGTTGTACACATCACATTACCGTTACCGAGATAGCAAGTTGTGACTGTCGTGAGACTTCGAGGCTGAAGAATCGTCTTGTCTCGACGAACGAAGCCCAAAATCTACAGCACCCCATGGCGTAGTAACACCTAATCACAACAAAAACATGGCACTTTTGTTGTCAGTCTGCCGTACCCTACAATGGATGAATTAGAAGAGAAAAGGACGGGAACCGAATCCCTCCGGCTAAGGTCGTGAAGCAAACGGGACTAGCGTGGCTGGTATGTCATTTTGATTTTTTGTTTGAGGACATGAATCCGAACAGCACCTTCGCTGTCACCTGTCGCATTGTCATCATCCTCGTCTGGTATTTGTCGTGTGAGTTGAAGTGAAAGTTTGAAAAGGTCTTACCTTTAAAACGGTGAGCATAAGCAAACGAATCCTTGAATTTTCTGTTATACTGGTTTGTACCTTGCTCACACCACATAGGCGTTGGATTCTTTCGGTAAACAAATAACAAACCAGGAAAAGTGGGAATTTTTGTGAATATGTTGTGCTGTGCATTATTTCTGTAATAGCATTCAGAAGTTTCCACATGTGAGTAGTCAACATTTATAAATTCGGCGTTTATCATATTGTTAGACAAATAGTTAAGATCAAAGTCCTTTTGTTTTGACTTTGCGTAGAATTTCGCCTGAAGCTTATATCTCATATTGGGAAAAACTTATTTCAGCTGAGAATCAAAGTATGTTACCACTTATTTTAATTTAGAATATTTATTACATTGGTGGTAACTGGATTTAACCAAATTGTACAGTATGCTTCTCCAACAACATTTATTTAACTTATACGAGTTTGAGTAAAATAAAAAAAATATATATACTTTTTTCTAAAATTTCCTGACTCTAGAGTCGTTTCAGTTGCTTGTTATTATTTAATACTTACTGCCTATAGGCGGTGTTCATTCTTATCAAAATATTTTTCTTTCTTTCTTTGTTTACAGGTAAGTGTGTTTCTATCTCAATGTATGCTTCGCACTACAAAATGATTCCGAGAATGATGCTCTCATTACGCAAATAAGAAGTGAGTATCCGACGCCAGCGTTAATGAGTGTCTTTTCAAGAATACTTAGACTACCATGGTACATTATTTAACCGTTGGCACGGTGAGAAATTTCCTTTATGCACATACATCTTAAAATGCATCGTTAGATCGCTGCTGCAATAATCAAATCTCAACATGGAAACTTATATTTAAGATTTTTGTTCTGCTCGGGTTCATGAATTGAAGCTGAAATCCATTCTAATCCACCCATCATTTTGTGACAGTTTGACACTAACGGACAACATACAGTCTGTTTTTTCTTCTAGATCGTTCTAGTTGAAGCTTATTGTCGTTCTATGGGAGTTTCTTCTTTACCTTTAAATTTTGTGCTTACATACCACTCAAAATCTTGGCCAACTTTCTCGGCACGCAACACGCTGTTTCGGCAGCATAATCGAGGGCTTAGTGCGTGTTCACGCAACATAAATGGTTAGGTGAAAGCTTTGCGTACAATGTAAGATGCGGTTTCCCGCACATTGCGTGTAACTTTGGCCCCCGCTGTATGAACATGTACATGAACCGATGGCTATTCACATGACTTTCGACACTGTGCGAAACATGGGCTAATTTTTGCAAGTAAAGAAGCAAAAGGAGAGAAAGAGGGAGATTTTAGTACTGGATGACGCTATCAGTTTCGTGGATTACCATAATGGTTTCTTTTTTTTTGTTTCGTTTTCTTACCCTTCGCGACTCTTGTTAAAGCGAGAAAGCAGAAAATTATCGCTTAATGTAGCTGGCAAACCGGAGCTGTCTGTTTTTAACAGTCGGCGTTTTTAACGCGCTGAATGATCCAGTGTTCTTAAGCTGTGCATAGCTGTGAATATACGAAGGGGAACCATTCCATAAAGCCATCGGCGAGCGAAATGGCCGGGTAAAATCAATTTGCTTACGAACGGTACCGTTTCGAAAGGAACATAAAGCAAAGCAAGAAGAGAAGTGTCCGCCTTGGGTTAATTGAAAGAAAACATGATTCCACCCAATGTCCGTATCTAGACGATGCGTCATATTGACGTTATGTGTAATGGTAATGTTCCTCCAACGTTTTACTACACCTTGCCCAGTTACAGCACGAAAAATGCGTATGAAATCTGTACACACATACAGGGAACATTATTTTTGATATCTCATTGGGTGGTATTTCATGGATTGAGGACCACGTTTGAAACCCATCGCTCCCCGTATCGTTACGCAGATCATAGTTCACAGTTCAAGTGGTAGTATAAATCCATCGCTTCGTAAGGAAGCCTTTTCCGGTGGCCTTCTCATACAAATAAATGGAATCGACCGCAGCATGCTGGATGCTCAAGACATTTCCATAAATTTCCCCAACACCCTGCCTTCCGCTTGGAGTTGGTTGGGCAACTTCGACACGTTACGCTCCAAGCATCTTGATGATGCTAACGGTACACGCACGTGTTGTGCAAATTCATCTTGTCGTGCCCAAGCCTATTCCCCTTCACAGTAGTCGACTAGTCGGAAGTCCCACCGACAGTGAACCCATACGCGATCGAAGAAAATTTATTGACAGCGATTTCAATAATTTTACGTTCACCACCAAACAACAAGCAAACAACTTAACTCCTTCGAGACGAGTTAGAATATCTGGAGGCAGTCGGGTGTGAGCTCGATTCAAACCCATTCTTTTTAACCATTTGCTGTAGGAAAAATACCGAGAAAACGGGAGAGACATTAGCGGCCCTTGAAACTCGTACCATGCGTCCCAGTACGGAATTCAACCGCGTAATGTTGGCTGAACAATCGATTGCTAGAAAGGACAATTTTCTCCATCGAAGCGTTTGGCGTGATGGTGACGCTCAAAGGGCAACCAAACTGCCATTGAAATGGAAAGAAATCGTGGAAGTGCTTCAACTTTCCCGAACGCTGTAGCGACGGATGAAAAGGAAATATTTATTGCGTTTTACCATTAACTTAATTGATGTTATGAGATTTATATAGGGTTTTTATTGTGTATGTCGGGCGCTACACTCAACTGCCCATTTCGGGCGTAGTGCGTCGGAAGCTGTCAGACATGTTCTCGTTATGTGACGGCCATTTCTCTACTACTCTTATACACCAACAAGTTTACCGCGGTTCGGAAGAAAAAAAAAGCTCAACACTTTAAAAATCGATTATACAGTGTATGTGTCAAAGAGTGTTTTTCGATTCTTAAGTATATGGATGCTCAGTGCAAAAACTTTGATTTGTTTTTTTTACTAAGTTCCTTCGTTTTGACTGTCGGATCTATTTCTTCATGTGTCCGAAGACCGTTTTAATGATAAGTGAGGATAGTTTTTCCAAAAACTTTCACAAAATTTATGTAGAACTGTAAGCCCGATCTTGGGTCGATCGTACGGTCCACCAAAGAACCCTGACAATATTGGACAAATGAATAATTTATGATGTACGACGAAAGTATCTGTAAGAAGATGATTCCTTTTTTAAGCAAACAATATCAAGGGATCGACTCTTTGTTCGCTGCTAAAAGTCTTCACAAAGGAGAGCCTTTCGCATGCGGTCATTTGTGCAAGTAGGCCTCCATCCATTGAGTACCCCGAGCAAGGGAAAGCTTAACAAGAGCTTTTTTATACTACGTGTGTGTGTTTTTTTTGCTTCCAAGGGTTCCTATCCGACCGGGCTTGTCCGAAAATACATCCAAATCCGCTGTGGCTGTGAGTGTTTCACTTGGATGCCATCGTTCACATACGGGAGCGTTGGGCGGATTCCCATTTTCGTTTTATTTGAAGAGCGGTTGATAGCTTAATGTAAGAGCCCAATCGGATGCGTGAACCACAAGGCAAAGAACCGTAAAGGATCCACACATATCTTTTGCTTCGGGTTTTGCGAAGGAGTGCAAACTGAACCGTAAACTACCGGTGGAGATTTATGATGGTAGAATGATTGGAATGGATGGATAAGTTGAACCAGCCCACTGCCGATGGTGGAGAGTATGGAGATGGGTTTGAGATTGTTAGTTATCTTATATTTATTCTGGTTGTCGATTTTTCCTCCCCCTACCGCCGATGTCTGACACTACTGCTTGATGCGTACTGAACCTGACGAGGGTCTCCAGTACATGTACGGGTGTGTGGCGAATCCATTCGTTTTTATTAAGACTCTATTATTGGTTTCGGTTAGCAATTGCGTCGAACCTAATAGACGGCCATTTTTCTTTAGTTGTGTGAAACCGACACTGGATCCGTTTATGCGGCAGTGAAATGAAAAGGCTTTCCATTTGGTGAAGTAAATTGTAAAATGCTTCTTTTTATATCTAGCAAATAATAAATCATGCAAACCTAGATGTGGAATACAAATATTCGTGTAGAACAAGAAAGTTGATTTGATGTGTTTGACCACTCATTAAAAAAAGGGTTTTGTGATTTAACGTTATCTTCCAAACGTCACTAAAAGCGAGCTTACGGTTGGGAATGAATTAAAATTATTACCAATTGAAAAAAATGTCTCAAGCCCACATTCAATCAATTTAATTTATCCATTTTCGATCAAAATTCCTATAAACGTTTCGGAAAGAAAGCAAAATCCTATTTTATGATTATCGACCATTTCTGCAGGAGAGTAAACAGTTTAATGAGATTGTTCTCTTCAATGTTTCATCGCTGTCACGGTTTATGGGTCGACAAGCAATAGCACATTCTTTTTCCGTGCACTACAGTAGCTAGACATTGGAAGCACACAGTTTATAGGCCGAATCTGATACATCCAAGCGCTATCTGCCGGAAAACGGGATGGTTTTTATCATTTTATTCGCTAGCTTCAATCCAATCAAACCATTTCGTCCTTTCATGGTTCACGGTGTCCAGTAAATCGCCCACGCGATCGTTCACTTACCTCTGGGCGATTATCGGACTGGAATCCGACTTTTTTCCCGCCACAGCACTTTGTTTCATTTGCCAACTGCCTGCTGCGGATCGTTTGATGATCGATATTTTATGACAACATCTTCACGCTTAAACGAGCAACTCGAGCTGACAAATATGCGAGAGTGGACCGGGCGCAAATATCGGCACTTAACGTGGGACACTTGCCGGAAGGCAAACTTTCCTTTTGTTCCACCTGCATCCACAGCGGCAGAGGCGGCGGCTCGAGAAAAAGACATCTGGCACTTCATCTTCGGCGTAGTCTCGAGGGATTCCAATATTCTTGCCCAGCGTTCACACCGAAAATGAGATAAAAAGCTTCAATATCTCAATGTACGTGTGGGTTTGTGTTTATGTGTGTGTGAGGGAGAGAAAATTCGCACCATTTCACTTGGGAAAACTTTTTCATTTCGTGTAACATTTTCGAATGGAAGCGGTACACGGGTGATGCGGGCGGTTGTCATTATTTTTCCGCCGGTGATGGTTTCCGCAGTTTTCCGCCGTTTTTTCTTCTGCATCGTTCGAAGCAGGATCGCGCATCTTCAGTTCGACCAACGCTCAAATTATGCCGTAGTGAGCGAATTACGAGGACACATAAGCGCATTATGATTATGATGATCGTAATAATGTAATATTTTCTCTTTTTACACGCCACTCCTTCCATTGTCAATGGCTGTTCGTAAAGGACGTGGGAAATATGGTTGGGGTTGCGTTTACTTTTGGTTCACTTACACCCATCAGGCAGGAAGTAGTCGAGTCTTAGGGAGCTCGAAAAAAAAAAGCTGATAAAGATGGTAGTCGGAACATTGTTCTCGTTAGATAATGGTTCAACCTCCCCGTGAACCGAACGAGTGAAAATTGTTCGTTAGTACTTACTGTCGTTTGGATGCTTTGAACTGAATTATATGCAATTTAGAGCGCGCGTCGCAGTTGGATACTTTCTTAGTTGTGATAACTTAGTTTTTCTTATCAAACCTACACATTTGTGTAGTCTAGCATATTTGAAAACGTTCATTTCTGTACTAGAGACGTGATTGAATGTAATAGACATTTACCTGTTGTACATATAACGTGTGTTTTGGAGAAGCAGATCATTTGCAGCAATACCTCATTTCCTACGTCAAGAAGTGCTTCAGCTCCTTATTCTTGTTAATTTCAACGTTGATGGAAGAACAAACAAAATGGTACAACATAAAATTAAAACTCAATGCACAGTACGTTCGACGGGTTCACACTTCAGCTTCCACCCAATGTCTCATGTGGTGCGACGAATGCAGTAGAAACCGGGTAGAGCTTGAATGACTTGATGAAGAGACCACTTCTGTCGAGAGCAAGACGAAGCGTATAAAGAAAACAGACCATTGAGAACACCCTACCGAAGACAATGAGCGAGAATGACGTTTACTAATTACATTTTTCACCGTCTCCGTGCCACTCCTTTGAGGATGTCTTTTGAAGGGAGGCGCAAAAAACACCGTGTAGGTCAGAGCAGGAGAAAAATGTCTCCCAGGAGTAGTTTGTCCTTTGGTGGCTATGAACTGTCCACCTATTGTGACTGGCTGACGGTCACCTGCTGTGTGAACAATGCATCCGGCTGGGATTTCATCGACGGAGCAGAACAAAACCAAACAAAACCAACTGTACGCTTCGCTAGCATCCGGCAGTGAAGGGATGAACGTTTTTTTCACGACGGTTTTGATCCAACTTTCTGTAAAACAAGCGTGAGACTACATTGCAGCCGATAAGAGAAAATGAGGATATGCCACCGTAGGAACAAGGTATAGACGGTATAGTACAAGCAGAAAGTTATGTTCCGTTGACAGATTTTCTGCAACGAGAAGTGACCATACTTTTATGTCTAGTGCAAGGAAGGTTAAAAAGGCTTCACAAAGTAATAAAACCGCTTGAACATTGTAGTTTCACTTGTAGTGGGTACAATATGAACCGATTTTTGTTACTATACAAACCATTGATGGAAACGGACTATCATGCACAAATGACAACTAGCTATAAGGCATGGCCATCCACACGAGTAAAACAAACAAAAAATTCAACTAGTGGCTGGTAGAGTACGCAACGAACAAACTCGTGAGATATTGAGGCTTTTCAGTGTATACAAAAACAACCATATATTTAAGGGCATATTGTGAAGGTATGAAAAACAAAAAAACAAATGTGATAAACTACCTTGGTTTATCCAACGACCGGAAATGCTCGAACTTACTGCACAATGGCTGTTGGGTACGCTTTTGACCATTACAGATGCCAAATTGGTAGGCTAGTTGAAGTTTTGGACGATAAGGCACTCCCGCTGTTGAAGGAAATAATAAAAATCCAACGATTTATGGAGCTCTTTACCACGTGGAGAGGTCGAAATGAGTTCAACCATCTTCCCGGTTTGATGGATGATAATGGTTTCCGGTTCATTCGTTTGTTCGATGGATGCGAAAGACGATGAATTGGCTTTTTTTCTCGAGCGCATCATCGTCCCGGACAAGCCATGAGTGGTTCCGAGAAGATTATAGCGGGATCGATATAGCTAGGCATAGTTCCATGGAAATGATCGTACATGGTACGGATTGATAAATAGTGAGTTTAATTGAAAATTGTGCATCATCTCAGATGAGTCATGCATTGGTGTAAGACACCAATTTCAATCAGGATAATATTCATTAGAAGTTTAGACAGGTCTTTAGAATTATAGATGCATAGGAAGATCAGCCGAACTTTGTCGTAAAAGTTGATCTTTCTCAATAAATTATCTTCGTTTTATTGGATAAAAAGATGATCAAGTAAATGGTATTTGGTTACTTGAGTAAGACAAAAAGTTCGTGAACTTAAAAGGTTTTCTACTTGGCAAAGAGTTTAACCCTCTCTAAACATTAAAAAAACATGGATGAATTAAAGAATATGTCAGCCGCTAAACATGCCGGCACTGTTTGCGATATCAATGGTTTATGTGTTATCTTGTGTTTAGAACCACCACTGGAAAGCTGTTCTAACATTTTCATTGTCCAGCGTGACAAAGTCTTTTGTTACAGAGATTGGCACTTAAGCGGCTTGAGAGGAAAATGTTTTCTTCAACATGTTCGTTTTACTTTGATTTGTATCGTTGTATTTTTTTCATTGAAATCTAGAAAACGTTGTCGATGGTTCAACGATTCTTGCCGCCTCCGGTGGAGATCTTCCCCATGACAATAATAAAAACAAACAAAGAAGATTCCAACAGAAAGCACGCACGAATTCTTTGCTGTGCTGCTACTACTAAAGCTGCTGCTGTAGGGATTTATGCGTGAATTGCTGCTGGAAGGAAGACAGAGAGTGTGTACTTTGTGAAAACATTTATCTTACGCTTTTGAAGCGTTTCTTTTTTTGCCATTGGAATAGCTTGCGTTGAGTTATTTTGACACTTTTCTGGTGTTTGCACTCCGTGTAAATCGGTTTTTGGAGTTTTACTTAGACACTTGGGGATATTTTTGTCCCAATTTTTCACCACATGGTGTAAGTTTTGTTGAGCTAATGCTTCCAATACTTATTTTAACCAACAGCATTAACCACAATGTCTAGCATAGAAGATGAATGTAGATGTTTTTTTTAATTACAAGAAGTATTACTTGAAATTTGTATTACTTTTCGTTGTAGATAGTTTTTTCATAGCGGAAATAGAAATCTTACAATTAATAATTTGTGAAACGTATTACAGATTTTTTTCTTCGTCTCTTTATGTCCATATGAGTGTAATAAACACGCTCAAAAATGGCGATCGACACAGCAGGGCGGTATAGCATGAACGCAATTGGTAACAAATTAAAGTAAAACGCGAAAGCGATAACTTCCTGTTCGATGGACCGTAATGCAAATATCAGTTGTGGAAGCGGTAAGGTGGAAAATATTAAATATTTTATATGCCACAAAACTTCCAATCACCTACTCGGTATGACCGATGCATTAGTTCAGAAAATAACGTTGGAGATTATCGAACTGGAGAAAAACAGCAAACGCAGGAGGCAAACACGAAACAGAATCACGTATCTTCGTTTGATTGTGAGTTTCCGTACACGATTTCAAACTCGACTATGATTTGCAGTGTAGAAGTTCCACCATTTCCAATAAGTAGTAAACTGTGTTGAATTCATAATTGTTCAACGAACATTCTTTGGACCAGATAAAAGAATATTTCAAAGATGAATTGAAACGAGTACAAGTAAATGCCTAGCCGACCTAAGTAGTGGGAACAATTTTGTTATATTTTTATAATATTTTGTACCTTTTCGAAAAACATACTGGTTTATTTTTGGATTAAGTTTATGAATTTATGTACCCGTGTAAAGCTAAGTATGTCCGATATTTGCCAACTTTTCGCTTTGCTTATTAAGTTTTTACATTGTTGTCGTTTCTTCGATACAAATACATCTTTTCGCAGGTTTTCAAAAAATCCTTATGTCATAACAAATGGAAAGAATGCATAAAATAATTAAAAAAATGCTTTCTCGTTAAAAACTGCTTAGCAGGGAGCCAAAAACGATTATAAAAATTATTCAAAAATATATAGGTTGAAAAGGTTGTCCTAGGCTACTTGTATTTTTAACCGATTTTTAAAGCCTTATGCATAGCGAAGAAAATTACTTTTTGTAGGTGTTCGTATAGTTATGTTATGTGTAGCAATTTAGCAAGTATCATGAAATAATGGTTAAAGTTTGTGTAAAATTCTATTTATTTTTTCCAAATGTGTGTTTAATTAATTTTGATTGCTTAATAGTACATCAACTTCAGCTAACTCTTCTAGTGCTTCTTTTATTATGATATAAAAATGGTGTTTGTATAGTAGTTAAGCTCTATAGTTATATTGAATTTTTATACGAAACTTACGAATTCAACTAACCTTTATATGATATAAACGGCTCAAACGAATGCTTCAAATCTATTTGCGCTTAAGATATATCAAAAATTCGATTTGCTTGTTTGATGTTTGATTTACCGGCTTGCATGTATCAATGATCGTAAAAATGGAAGCAACATTTAAAAGATTTATGGTTTGGTAATTTTACCATATCGCACCTGCCATCTGGATATCCCTGAACGGACGGTTAGGCAATAACGCATTTATCATTCATTAGCTGCGTTGTGGTTTATTTTTTGGGTTTTTCTCCTTTCTTTCCGTTCCGCTACGCGAGTAGCAGTTCGTTCGCCTTTACGTCCTTTAGTCAGTACTAAAGCATAAAAAATGATAAACAGCATAATCCCCACGCTCCACAACTAGTACTGAGAGCAGAAATTATCCTACCGAGCATTGCAAAGTGGTTTTACTTTTCATGTTGTATTTGTTTCGGTTTGTTTGCTAAAGAAAATCCTAATGACTATCTTGGGAAATGGACGGTATTGAACACACCGATAGCAAGTAAACAAAAAATAAGAAAACACAACTTCCAAATTCCATTTCAATGCAGCATGGTGGTTTATATGGAGAGGAAGCACAAGATGAAACATTACCATGTTTTTATTTGGTACAGCAAGAATGCCAACTGGAATGGTTGAAGGGCGAAAGAGTCTAAGGTGGCATGAAATGTGGCGTGGACATTGGATGCAATCCAAGATTGAGGTAGATGCGCGAAATGGATGGATTCTAATAGGGGTCAGAGTTTGAGTTTTCGGTCGTAATATCTTTCGCTGTACATTCCTCTACTGTTCTTTACACATTGGTTTTATAACTGAAGAAAATGGACCTCTGTAAACGAAAGAAAAAAAAAAAGATTGAAAAATGCTAAAAGCTTCATGGGAGGTTAATCCAGTTTCCTCAACACCGGAAACGAACGATGGGAGATTCTAAAATCCTTCACCAGATGCTCCTTTGCAGGGATGTTCCGAATAGTCTGATAGGGATGTCCGTTGATTCTGGCGATACTATCGCAACATGTCGATAATCTGTTTTTATTCGTCCAATCATCGTTCGGGGTTTTTAGTGCATCTTGCTTCAAGCCGGAGGTTTAGCCGGAAGGGACGAATTCAAGTGGGAAACATCTCCAACTCGAAAGGCACACCTTGCCTAGGCACGGTGCAAAATAACCCTGTAAAAGCCTTTAAAATATTCATGCGCGTATGCTTGCAACGCATCGGTCAGCAGCGACGTAGCGAGTGGCTCGCCACCGAGAGGGACCGGGATAGGCACTTTTTCATGTGCCGTGCTTTTATGAGCAAAGAAGTAGTAAATTTCGGGACATGACCCTTCTCGACAATCGCTAAAGTGTCGCAGATGATGACCGAAAGCGGATGGGCACTGGGTGCTACCGAAACGTTCCCAGCCAGACGATGGAACTAAGGAAACGACATGTATCACACGCCGGATGAGTAATCGGAAATCGAAGCGATTTTTTCAATCCAAAAAATTTGCTTTACGCGCTACATTTTACACCACTTGACAGTTCATGTTGATGCTGATGTAGAAAAAAAATCGCAACGAAAAACTGCGGTGGGAGATGGTCGGATTACGGAAGTACTCGTGTTGGGTTACAGCCGCTCGGGGAGGCTGTAAAGTTAATATAAAACCTGGCGGAACCTAATTCGCGGATCGAAGCTTCCCGTTTATGATCCCAGCGGAACCGTTTTGGGTTCGCGCGCGGTAAAGTCTGATGTCCGTTCGGTTCCGTTCACCCGGCCAAATTTATCCTCCCGGGAACCCTCACGGGAGTGAAAAGTGGAACCATGTTTCGCCAAACAACCTGGTAGGCGTATACAGCTCGCTGGTTCAGGGAGTTAAGCCGATTGGGGTCAGGTGCAAGAAAGGCTTTCATTATATGGCTAGTAATGCCTGGTGCGATTGGATCCGCATTCTAGTGCTAGCGAATTTCCTACGAGGTGGTGGTAGGTAGGGTGTTGACGCACGGTGAAGACGGTCTCATGGTGGATGTTAATTTCCTTTTGCATAAATTTTGGCAGTTTATTATCACTTTTTTTCCTCCCCCGAAACCGGATGCGTTGAGGCGGATACGTATAGTAGCGTCCGGTAGGTCTACCCTTGAATTTGGGAATCGGTTTCCCCGGTCGTACCTTTGCAAATATCCTTTTTCGGTGCGATACTTTCGAAACCCGGACGGATGTTATGATACAGGTAAAATTGAAAAGCATTCTTGGTGGGTTGTTTAGGTACGGGTAATGGTTTCTTGCCAGAAATGGTTCCTTATTTCTTACAAAAACTAGATAATGGAATTTTGCTTTTTTTCGCTCTTTTTTAAATAATTTAGTGTACCTTAGACTAATGCCTGTTAAAACTTTGAAAGCATTTTTGCAATCGTACAGGGTTGTGTTAAAAAAATAACAATACTCTTCACTTCCCGGACAGCGTTTCAAAATTGCACTCTCAACATTTTTTTTTTTCAATGGTTGCTACAGGTTTGTTGATGTTAGATAACAGAAGGCGAGCAACATCTAACGGAACTTATAATTGGTTCTAGTTAATAAGGAAAAATATTGAATGATCTCTTAATTTCAGCGAAATGACAACATTTTTCCGAAGCGGCATGGACGATGGAAGTAGAGTGGAAAATAATTCAATTATGTGCCTACACAGGAATTTAGCGATCCTTAGTGTGTCAATGTTTTATATGTCTGCCCCGTCTGCTCGATATTAGAGTTCAACAGCGTTTTCTGGTGTCCATCTTAAGATTTTTGAAGTAGCCGTATAGAGTCAGTGCAGCGTCGCCTGCCATGGAAAGTGTTGCGTGTTTATTCTCGTGATGTCTTTAATCGACTTAACTATCTACGATTAACTACACAGATCGATCTTAACTACACGTTGTCTCCACCTAGATTTTCAATCTCTTGATTTCTAGACACTTGACACCCTTGATTTGTTGGTTAGATTAACTATTATACTTGCGAACGTATTATTGGAAACTAAAATTTGTATCACCTCCTCTAGGAGATTAATTAGACATAACAAACCGCTTCTACAGCTAATGCAAAATACCAATAACTTCTATGATAACATTGACTTCAGCTCTCTAATGCGACGTTTTTAAAGAGAATTGCTGCTTCCTTGCGCTGGGGTGTGCTCTTTAAATAGGATTATAGGTCCTATAGCAAACTGAAATACAAATCCAAATATACAAGTCTCACATAATAGAAATGTTTAGAATAGAATGTAGAACTTTTTTTTCCACATGAATGACCGTGAAATTATACTTTGAATTATTAACAGTTGTTACTTCATAACAGATGGACTATTATTCTCAATTCACTTAGAGTATATCAACCAGTCAAAGTTACTACCCGACCTTTAGTAGCTTTTTCCTATCAATTCTCAATGCCGAAATCTCACAAAAGCAATGTTTTTGCCTTGGTCAACACAAAAAAGCTCACTGCGAGCGTTTAAGAGAAATCTACTGATGTTGTGTTTTACTCCTGCAGGTTTGGCCAACGTATAATTGAAAACCTGCTCAATTCATTGTTTGGATAAAGTTTATGACAATGGAAACGGTTCAATTATGTAAACTCATTCCTGCTAGCAACAAGCGCCCGGTCTATGCGCTGCGTTGCCAAAAACTTTACCGATTCGTTCGAACACACGGTTACCAAAATCTTTCGTTTTGTTAAGCATCGAAAATAATGATGCAAAGTTAAACATTGCTACTCTGCCGCTCGAAAATCTTGGCACTTTTTGGGTTCTATTGTTCACTGCGCAGGGTTTGCTTCTTCCGGACTTGCCGATTGTAAATTTGGCCAAAGCATGATCAAGGAGGCGAACGGTGAGAAATATTGTTTTAGGAGAAACGAAGTTGTCCTCCGTACTCGATCCGAGCTTCCAAAACAAAATATTTGTCGTTTACTGTTGTACGAACGAATCCAGTTAACAATTCTTCGAATATTTGATAAGATCGTTTCCATTATGTGAAGCGAACCGACCAATGCCTTGTTCAAACCCGAAGGAAATAATGTCTTCGTCCAATTTAACCTTCCACCACAACCTTGCACCCTTCTCATGAACAGGCGTTTTCCGCTCTGCGAGTGTGGGAGAGGGCGATGGTTTACTAGAACATTCCAAAAACGGGTTTCCGTAAGGACGATGGCGGTATTTCTAGCCTCATCAGGCACTGTTCCTTTCTACGATTCGCGAACCCAAAATTTTCTCCGAAGTTTGATAGCTATCTGCTGTTTTTACTGCCCGGGAGCTAATTAATTTGATTCAATTAATTTCAAAAACAAAAGCATAGCCACAGCAAAGTGTACCGGTCCCGGTTGGTGGCAGGGCAGTGTCTTAGTACTCTCTGGTCGCCGGGTCGTTAATAGGTAGGAAAAAAGGGCTCATTGTAGAAGTTCAGATCGGGGTGAGCGTTGGAAAAGTGTGCTCTGGAGAACCGTATGGTGGAGAAACCTATTCCATGGAATCCTTTTTCTCGGGCCAGTGTGTGAGCTGACGACCTTGGTGCTACCTCGCCAGGGGTTCGCCACTGCCAACTGGTGTTGGATGCTAGATTTTCTGTTACTGTTTTCAATTGTGGTGATGGCAATGGCGAATTGAAAAGAAAAGTCGCGAATGGGGCGAACCACTTTACGTTATTGCAACCAATTTTCCAAATAGCTCTATTTCGGGTTTTTCGTACCCGTGTGGGAAAAAGTAGTCACATTTGCAGCTATCTTGGTGTAGATATCTTCCACTCAAACGACAGCACTACCAAGACGAGATCTTGCGGCTCGAACTATTCACACTGGGACTGGGTGATCGTGGCCATTGGTTGCACTGAAGTGGCAAGCGGGATTATGTAGATGTGATGTTGATTTTGAAGTTGAAATCACATTATGCACAGCCACCCAATTCATGCACGAAAGAGCACGCTTTTTCTGCACTGGCGAACGAGAACGATTTCTGTATCCATTTTGACGAAGCAAACAGTTAACAACGAAAGGTTTCGTATTTCATTATATACCTCCTATGTATTAAGTTTAACTGTCATCGCTAGACGTCGTTGGGTATTGTGACTAAATATTACATATTTTCCTCAATGAAGACCATAAGCTGTAAACAAACATACAAACATTTGTTACTGCAACAGAGGAGTAGTTCAAGCTAATACCAACTATCATCATGTCCCAGTGAAAAGTTATGTTATTGAATGGCTCCTTTTTAAATTTTTAAGATTAACACTTCACAAGTATCAATCATCATGAAGCATTCGCATCGTAAGTTGTAACTGTTCCATTCAGAACCGCGTCCTAGTCGCATGACCATCGTGAAATTAGAAAGCTTTCCAAATTAAAGGCTATGTTATGTTGGTAATTTTTCTTGGAATATGATTGTTGTTGTATGTGTAAAATTTGTTGACCAATGTAAATAATACACTATGTTTTTTTATATTCATGATAACTGCACGAATTGATTGAAACGAGCTATTTTAGTTCAGTCCCTCCATTACAGTTTGTTACTTCAAAAATACGTTTTTTTCTTGCATTTTTATTCATTTTTAATGTTTGCGATGGCAGAAATAGTCACACATTTCTGACTCTACCTTCACATTCGATAACGATCTTGTACTACTTCTGATTTTGATAGACATATAAATTAACATAAATAAACATTTTCAATTGGATTTAGGTCTGGAGAAACGGCTGATCAGATCATTGTGTTGATTTCCGATTCTGCTTACGTGGACGCAAGCGTTGTTATGTTGGAAAATTAAGTTCTGATGATCGTAAAGATCCATGTAAGGCTTCTAATGGGTTTCCAAAATGTTGATCTACTGATGACTATTCTTGTGTGCTGGAACAATCACCATATCACGTTTACTATGGCCCCCTGACAGACACGCTCCTTTCCTCGTTGAAACATGAATTGGCTTTAAATCGACATTCAAAACCTACCAATTATGAGTAAATCCATCCGGACCATAAAGATTAAACTTTTTCTCATTGCTCTGAACCACTTGAAATAGATTTATACTTGAAACCTTGATAATAATTGGATATTGGTAGCTTATGTTGTTCCACTGGCTCTTGATTGTCATATGTTCTGAAACAAAGCGTAACCTAACAATTTTGTGAGAGGTTTGTGAGTTAGAATATTCATGACAACTCGAATTAGGAACAACTCGAACTATTTTCGTTTATTACGCGAAGTTCTATTTTGCGGACGGTCATAGTACTTCCAAATCCCAAATACATCAGGATCTTTCACTAAATCATTGACAATCTTGCTAATCATTGCTAATCTTCGTAAATAACACTAATCTTAACACTGTATGCCCTAATTTGACCAATTTCCAGCACTATCAATTGTTTTGCTCGGCCCATATTTTACCTGAAAGAACAAATTTGAATAAAACAATAGATTTACTATGGGGCGGCCCGGTGGGGTAGTGGTATCGGCGCTGCTCTCTCACACGTCAGACCGGGCCAAAATCCCATCCGGACCGATCCCCCTTAGCAGTGATTGACTATCCTGCTACGTGGTAAAATTAGTCTAATACGGCCTGCTACGTGGTAAAATTAGTCTAATAAGGTCAGGCCGTCATACAAAACAAAACAAAAATAGATTTACTACATTATTACATTTATTCACAGTACGCTTATTATCACTTTGTTCGATAATCTCGGGCTACAACGTTGGAACTCTTAATTTTTGGTTGTTTTAACTTTAAGACATCTTTTTTATTCATTTCTTAAAACTGAACTGAACATCATTTCTCAATCACGCAGTGTATTAGTTTCTAACAAAATATTTACAAAATGTCTCTAAGCTATAGCATAACTCTGAAAACTCCGGAAACACTCGCTGCTCTGATTATTCCTTCAACCTGCGGTCAAAATGTTTGACATGTCTGTCTGAAACCTTCCGGTTGCCGAATTAATACTCAAGGATGTCTCTAATTGGACGTAGTGACCATACTAGCAAGAGAAAGTATTGTCTTGTAACCATTGATTTGAAAGTTTCCGCAAAACTCATACAAAACCAGGTCGGTTCTTTGTTTCCTTCTTTTTTGTAAAAAAAAGCACACAATCCATCCTTTATCAATCAGTTTGGCATTTTGTGATGAATTTCTCAACTAGCTGTAGTGAAAAACATCTTAAGAACTACAACGATGGGACTTTGTTAATCTTTCACATTCAATCGGCTTTCATTTGTGCTCGAACATCAAAGCGATGCTGCCGATCGAAAAGAAGCCTTGTTCTTCTCCACTAGCACATTCTGCACATCACAAAGGCATTTTGACATTGTGCTTAACGAGTAGAAAAAGCTTTCTGCCGAGGCTTTTGAGGGATTTTTGGGGCAATGTTATAAATAACGACCACCCCAACAAACTCTCGCTATACCTTTGTTTGGTGAATCCATCGCAAGACTATCATATTTCATAGGGCTTAACGATGGTGAGTTGGTTGTCGGTGGTCAGACATTGTGAAATCAATTTGAACTTTAATTACGGCTCACACCAAAATACCTGGAAGGAAAGCAGGCGATCAATTAATTGTATAAGATACATCTGAATTTCAGGTCGATCAAACAGGTCAGTCGTATCACAAAGTGCTCAAAGAAAAATATTCTGTGGAAAAACTACTTACTATAAATATTTTGAAGCACTACTATGTGTTATTAGTATTATATGTGATTTGGAAACAACATAATTAATACTTGCTTGCTAGGAAATCTACAATATACTTGCTATTTTAACTGCCTGCATCCACAAATTAAATTATATTCCTAATAAATGGATTCATAATTTAACGAACCATATCGTTTGCTATATCAAATGTATTCCACTCCCTCCGTACACCTTGCTAACGATGGTTTAGCTCATCAGATTGACGCGTTGTGTCGAATTTCGAACAGTAGGCGTAAAGCAAAATGGCAGCAAAAAAGGTAAACATTCTCAGAACCGTAATCAGCGGGAAATACCTACTTTGGCATCATCATCGCCGGAATAGGAAATCCGAATGCAGTGCCACCTAGCAATACTGTTGACTACATCCCATAACGACAGCAAGTATGATAAGAAATCTAATCACCTTTTCCCGATATCAAATGTCGATTTTCATCAGTCGCAAAACTCATGAACAGATTTCGTGTCAATCTCCGATGCCGGCCGTTATGCTTGTTGTTCGGCTGTCCTATTGGACATGCGAACCGTGCTTTCCGTCCAGCATCAATGCCCTTGTCCATGCCCCCTGCTCTATTGGCAGCTCTGCCAGCTTAACGCGCTGCCACCCATGAACGGCCAACACTCCGCGCAATGCTCACAATGAATGAGAAGCTGTGAAAACTCATGGAGACTGATAAGCCGCATTTCAACTTCACCTTCAACCTACCCTACAGATACGTGAGCGAGAAGCAATACCACCCGCACTGGCAACAATCGAATCCAGTTATTTGGATGATCAAATCGTCCAACCGTGATCCCAACACCGTGGGCATTCCAATTCAACAGCACAGCCGAAAGCTGGTGCTGATTTTTGCAATCCGAAATGTATTTGACATCGTATCATTTTTTTTCTCTTCTTCCCAATTTATCCCCCTCCTGCCACATCTTCTTCAGCACGACGACGGCAGGCTAGCAGCTGCACCACGGCACCGATTGGGGCCCGTTGCCACTTCTGTCATACAAACGGCAACATCGGTTATGTGAGGCGTTTTGCCTAGAAGTTGGTTTTGGGTAAGGTTCGTGGAAAATGTCACGCTATTTGTGCCGCTTTCAATCCGAAGGCCGAACCTTATCAACTGACATTGGACGGTACGTGTGTACAGCGTGGCCTTTGGTGTGGTCCGTATCCCCGGAAAAGCTGGGCCGAGCCGTGCGGGGGTACATTGCACCAAACTATGCCAGAGCATCTCGTTCGCTCAGTTGCCTAGCTTTGCGATGTTATTTATACTATCAATATGTAAATATCTCCATACAAATGTTTCCCGGCGTGCCACACGCCTCTCCCAATGCGTCGTCGCCACCCTTCAGCAACGGGGCGGTTGCGATCTTCGGGATGGCACCGAGCACATTTTCGTACCAATCGTACAACAAAACTGGAGGGTAAAAAAAGAGAAAAGCTTCAAAATAGAGCACCCGGTTTAGCCCGAAAACATCGTATGTCGATGCTGCAACGACGACCACGCTATGTACAAAACGATGCGGTGAAACGGAAAAATGTTTTATTTTGCGGACTGTTGTTCCTTCAGTTTTTAGAAGTTTTTTTTTTTCATTTGTTCCGGTCATGCTTCTTCGTGATTTTAACAAAGCCTGCATCGAACCGGAGTTATTGGAATGTTGGGACATAAACCAGCTTAGACGAAGTGAACCTTGGTCAGGATATAGCAAAACACATCACTCCATTCATGTCATTTTATTCGTTCTCTTTCTTTCCTTTTAGTTTGAGATCTATCGGTTTCTATTTTCATCAAAAATCAATTCATGTTTAGTACTCGATCGATAGGATCAACGACTAGAATGTACGGGAAGTGGGTAGAATAGGCTACGCTTTATGCTTCAAAGCTTGCTGCATTCAAGTCATTGTGTGGGGCAAAGCTTTTGTACCACTTATTGGTGCATTTTGGTATCACCGTCGATGCGGAAGGTTAGTTGACGCGCCGGGTTTCTACCAATCCATTATCTTCGATATGACGCGAATATTCCGCTGTTCAAACGACTTTTGTCCTCGGGTAGTGTGCTCAACTGCATACATAGGGCGGGATTAGCACTTCGATTCGAGGATTTGCTACAAATTGGTAACATTTTCAGCAACACAAAAGCATTTCCAATTCGGGTCAGCGTACTGGAAGATGGACAGATCGAGAGTGAGAGGAGTTTTTGATAAAATCAACAAAATTTCATCATCATTCACCGACCCCATCCGGAGGGGTCGATCAGGATCACCGATATTCTGAGTGGCAGATGGATTTGTGACAGATTCAGTGCGCCTGCACAAGTGTCTGGCGATGCTTTTGGAGTGGCGATGGTCTGGAATGCTGGAGTGGCTTTAAGATATTCATTTATTCCGAACCCACAACAGCGAGCACGCAAGCAGAACTCGGCCATGTTCGTACCCTTCCCGATTGATTCAATATATTGCGAGAATCAGATTGTGACTTTTCCGTAGTTTTCCCTTGCATCACAGTTATCATCATTATCATTGCTGTTTTTATTTGCATTGGATTGTTGATTTTTTGTCTTTGTTGCTTACCCTTCGTTCCATTTCGTGGGCTGAATTGTAGAGGAGTGCTATGTATGTACAAGCTACGCAATCCAAATTTTCATGTGAATGCCAACAACATTTTTGCACAATTTCGATTGCCTTTCGGTCGTAGGCTATTCGGTATTCAGAGCTTCAGGTTTGAGCAGCCGAACAATCGAAAAATGAATTTGAAATTCTAATCAAACCTCAGCCGTTCGCTTCGATTGTCTAGTGGTCAGAACAGCCACATTCTGTTTGGACAGTTAAAAATGTGAAAAATGAAACTTTTTCTCTGTTTATAGAGTTCCACTCGAATGGCAGTAGTGCCACCAGAGGGAGTTGATTAATTTATCGTCCCGACCTTCTGATGTGTGTGAGATTGTTTTCTAGGGACGGCTAAATGTTGCACACGAGTGCTTCAGTTTATCATTATATTCATATGATCAAAAAAGTTAAATCATGCGCATTTGAATCAGTTCGGTTACCTTTAAATTGCATAATTTTGTTCTATTTTTTCTAGCTATCCAAAAAATACTGAAAAGATCCTTAGCGTACGATACATTTATTATTTTTACGCGCTAAACTGTGAAAGGTGAAATAATCGTAGCGGAATATGAATTGTAGAATTTATTCTTCTAAAAAAATACCAACAAAATTAACTAAACCGTTTCACTGTTCCATAATAATGATTGACAGTAATAAAACGAAGACTGTATCGCATATGACGGTATACTTTTTGATATACTCAGTTAACGTTCAGAAGAACGTCTTGTAAGACGGTGTTTACTGTAGATTAGATTCTTGATGATAATGGTCAATACCACTTAGGTCGCAGGCTTTCAATATCTATTTGATTAGCAAAAGAACCACCTGAGGCTCACTTTTTCCCTCTTTACTAAGCTTTTGAGTGAGCTAGCGCCAGTCTTGCAGTGGCTAATTGAATCCATTAACACTAACACATCTCTTTACCAATTTAATACTTCTTTCATGTAGTACATTCTACATCTCAATATTGTTAGAATGATTAACACTTGGACGGTAATTTTAAAATGTTATTAATTTGTATTCTTTTAGCATGGACAATTTAATACTACGTGTCAGTACATGGGGTTTTTGTGTGCTTGACTCTATTGATAGATAACTCTATAACTCAACAATATGATACTTAAAGAAGCTGCGTTACATTCATATTCAACTTGTTTGCCATCGACTATCTAGGATCTTTAAAGTGTTCCTACTGTTTAGATGCCCCGATACTAAGAACACCGCTCCGCGTGAGCGTGAAAGTGGATGAACACAGTCTAAACCTACCCCGGCGCAGTTGGTTTTGCCCGGTGGGAGATAATATTGTTCTAAAATATTTTTACTCCCTCGCGGAAAGGCTAGTAAGCGATAAAACAAAGAAGAGGCGTCAACATTGCGATGCTATGGATAAACACACACACACACAAAATCAAACAGAATGGCTGGAAAAATGATATTTTGTTTACATTAGCAGCTCCTAGCTGTGGCGCTAGCTGTGCTCGGTGGTAGCAATTTTACGCTTTGCTGACTGGTTGCGAACTGCAAGCAAGAGAAGCGAAGAAAAACACAGACTCTAAAATGGCCCCTAATGTCCAACACGGCGCTGGAAGTGTTTTTTCTTCCTCTTTCGCACCCGAATTCACACTCCAGCACCCGCACCCGCTGTAGAACCGGTGACAAAATCTCTGGGATACGGGAAATTGCTTATCCCTTCGAGAGCGTTAGGAAAAACGGAGCGAAATGAATCGACGGGCACTCGGGATGTTTTCTTCCCTTTTCCGACGGTTTCCCTGAGCCCTCTCCCCGTAGGAAATGGAAATCAAGAAGAAACACGGCTATGTGTACGCATCGCGGCAGCAACGTCGTAGTTCGCCTTCGGAAGCAGGGCCGATGAAGGAGGACAGAAATTTATTCTGCATGTAATTTCGCCTTAATTGAATTACGCTTTTTTGCGCTTTTGGTGCGCTTTTTTATTAAATTTACATTGATTTTGTGCCCTTCTTTACGCTCGCGCTTTTCGGGCAAGTGCTTGGAGAGGACGCCGACACAGTGACACCATTGACAGTGACGCAAAAAGGACCCCGAGCTTTCTCAACCGGGTGGTGAGATTGTTCGCCATTATGGCACGCCGTGTGGCTACCGGGTGTCGGTGAATGACACTGGATTTAGATTGGCCATCCAAAGGATCACCGGACGCGAAACCGGTGGAAGATCAAGGATGAAAAAAAAAACACAGAAACACACACACAAACAAACATGCTAGATTGCTCCCAGTGGGTGATGCAACAGGATAATCATTATCAGCGTTGTGGTTTTTCTTCTTCTCGCTATTGAACGTGTGCCTAATGGTTGGACATCGGGCATAAGTGCCAACAACGGGCAAATGATGGATGGTTTGATCGGTTTATAACGAATCTTACTTTTGCGTCCAATTACCGGCAAGCAACCGGAAGCGTTTGCTCTATTTGGGGTGTTCATGAAAAGTAAAACGAAACGTCCCATGAGGCATCTGCGCACTGAGCTATCGAAAACGACAAATTTGATAACGTTAAAATGTACACGATAGCGCGCTTTGATTTTCCGTTTTGTTTACACACCCTTCTCCAGTTTGTGTTTTGTAACGTTTTGTGGAACGTAAATTGAAACACATCGAGGGCTGTTGGTTTTTTTCCGGCTGCGTGAATTGAGCTGAAGCCGTGGGATGTAATAACACCGGAATACAAGATCACACCAGCTCAGGAGTTCCTTTGAAGACTAGTCAAACATCGCAACAGTACCCTGTGGATTGGATCATGTCGAAAGCATACATCAAGTGTTTTTTTCTAACCGATGTCCATCGTTAGCTGGTCCAGGTTAATTAGATTATAAAATTGTGACAGTCGAGCAGCTGGAAAAGTGATAGAAGATTAATTAAATGTTTATTCTCGCGTAGAAGCTGTGTGTTGTTTGCAAACGTGTTTTTGTTAAGGGATAAAGGAATATCAAAGGGGAATTATTATGCGTTAAATGATTTTATTTATTAATTCACTGCATTACTGTTTTTTATACATAAAACAATAGATACATTTTTTACACTATTTATATCCTAATTTACCTATATTTATCTTTTTCATTTCTGGTGCATTTTCGTTTTTCCATACAGTTTCTACGTAGTTGCTAAATATCGACTATATAGTGACTTGTTTTTCCCTATTTATAAATTTCAGTTCTGGCTTTATAAGTTTTTCAAAAGATGGCATTTTTATTAACTGTTCTTCCGTTTTGTATAACAATCCTTGATCCTATCCTATCTATTGCTTGTAAGTGCCTGTTAACTAACAATGCTTTGAGCCTAAGTTCAGAGATAAAAAATAAGTATAAAAAACCTAGCTTGAATGTGAACCTTACTAAAAGCTTATTGCTTGCTGAGTGGACTAATCCTACAAACCATAATTTTGATGATAAATATGTGTTTGCTATTAAAACTGTTTGAAGTATATTTCAATATGTTCCCATGTGCTGCCAAATAAGCTGTGCAAATTTGGATGATGTTGCTTCCGAATTGAGTTTAATTGTAAGTCTCAAGAAGTTACTGAAAAATATTTCCAATATTTTGATCTTATCGTTGTTGCCCAACCAGTTCGCAATAATCTTATTCCTATTCGATATGTATCCTTTGTCTATGGACCTCGATTTACTTGGGTTAAGTTTAGCACCAGAATCAAGTTAAAATTCTGTGAAAATTCTAAATTCCAAAAGTCTGTGTTTGATTGACAATATTGCTTGAAATATGTTTTTTCTTATTGTTACAGCATTTTTGTGATTCATTATGTATGTTGTTTTCTTCCATGATTCCAGAAATTCTGAATTTTACTAAAAGTTTTGTAATCACAATAAAGCAAAGTTATTGGACGATATTTATTTATTGATCCAGTTTTTCTAAATTCTTCGTTATTTTTAGGTACTAGTATTATTACACCTTCGACGAACTGTGAAACTTCAACATAAATATCAAAGAGGAATTACTATCCATTAAATTGTTTTATTAATTGGTTTGCTCAATCACAGTTGATTGGACTGTAACTGGGCGTTTATTTTCCCTGTTGCTTAACTTATTGAATTAATTTTATTCCAAAGAGATAATGGTGGATATTAAGACCGTAAATATCATATTGGCCTAACATGATACTTCGCTCGAAACCCTTTTCGTTTAGCAATGAAAACACAAAAAATATAGACATCTGAACCTTGAAAAAGCACATCCTTTTCCACTGCACTTAACCGACAATTAGATCTGGTGGCTTGATGGGAAATTGCTTCCACGAGTAACAAACGCTAGAGCAATCCACACCGTGTAGTTTCTTACGGGAACGCCCGGATCAAACACGGACCGGATTGTGATGGGGCGGTAATGTTGGTAGCCATAAATTATTCCCTGGTAATGCCCATCGATGGTTGGATGTACACGTAACGCTCCTCATTGCCTCTGTTTGGCGATGTTTCTTCACCTGCGGCAACTAGCTGACCTTCGAACTCCGGGGTTTCGGATCCCTCTCTACTGGCTTATGCCCCTGTGTCTTGAATTCCTACGCTTTGCAAACGGTTCGGTAAAGGAGGCAGAACAGGTCTTGGAAATTGCTTACAGGATCGTTTTCACCTTGCAAATAACACTTTACCAAAAAAGGGTTCGGTAGCACGGTGGGGGATCCTTTCGGTTTGGTTGCACAATGGTCGGCTACGGCATGAGGCTGTCTGCTAATGGCATAAAGCCCTGTAAGCACTTTTCCCAACCAGTTATACCGCGGTGTGACAAATCGTTTTTGAATCAGTGTTTCACGTTACTGACTGTGCTGGAAGTAATGTTCACTGCATACCGTATAGTGAAAGAATAATGTTATAACCGTAGACAAAAAAGATATAAATTTTATCAATCAGAGTAAGATGAAGTGTTTGTTATGATAATTGCAAAGTTGTATATTACTTTTTCAATTTAAATAAAGTTTTGTTTTAACCAATTTCTGCTTACCATTCCATGGTTAACCATATTCTGTCCACTTGAGTTCCCATAATGTGTGATCCTGGCATTGATTGGTGTTCTTAGGTGAAAGCATAAAATATTCCCGTAACATGCCATGCGTGGACGTATGTATTAAAGGTGTAATAGTGCATGTACATACACAGACACGAAGTACGAGACCCGACGAGAAATCGGAACTGCACAGGACGGGCGTCCTAGTAAGCAATACATTCCATGATGCCACAGGGCCAGTGCCAACTACTGCGAAACGTTGGAGACGTGCAGTTATGGCTTTGGGATACAGCACCAACATTACTCGCACCACCTTCGACTATCTCTCACCCTTGAAGCTACCGAGCTATAATTTTCCAACCGGCAGCCAATCCAAACTAGTGGTCTCGCCCGGTGCTATCCTTGGAAGTAGTTTGGCTTGTTGAATGGTCGGCTGCGAGAGAGTTTTCAATGCGAGTTGCGCATTCCTTCCTTGACTGGTTGTTACGACTTCCCTTCCGGCGCAAAAACCGAATGGATGGCGGTGCGGTCTTAGTTTGAAGGAGTTTGTTGTAGTTCGGCTTGAAAACTACTAGAAAAGCACTCGAGCGAACACACTTCATACGGTGGCGAGCCATCTAGTTCGGCGCCCCCGGGAGCTGGAGGTAGATGGTACAAGCACGTATGAACGCTTGTTTGAAGTTGCTTGTGCACATTTTTCGATTCCACGCCACGGTTTCGTCCATCATGTGCGGGTACTGGTTGCGTCCCCCGGCGAACCTTACCACTGGCGGGATTCGTGCGGGACAGGGTGGCATGTTATGATTAGGAATTTATTGTAATAACACCTCTAAACGGTTTCATGCTTTGCCGAGCTACACAGCCGAGCTCGGAATGATAAATGAGTTTGCGAATGAGCCAAGTGGCGGCGCTGCTGTTGCTCTATTACACGCCCCACTACGAATTCTTACTCGATGGATATCGTACCAAATCACGATCGAAGGGGTGTCCTAGAAGAACTAGAGGTTTCTTTTGCAGCCCTCGAAACGATGACTATTGTCGATGGGCTTTGTTGTGGAAGTGCGTCGTGGAGACCGGAGGTGTTGGTAAACTTTGTGGCTTTGTTGAAGCAGACGGTGGCAACTGGCAGCAGGTGTCAAACCGCTTCTGGGCACAATACCGAAACGATTAAACGATTCGATTTCGCTCGGTAGGAAGTGATTTCAGGTCGGTGAATCTGACTCGTGACGAACTTTGAAAACACGACATTTCTGGAACATCGAACTGAAGGCAACTGGAAAGGGGTTTGCCTGGTGAAAAGATTTCCGAAACCCATCACCCCACGCCTTCAAGGTCAGCTACCTTGAAATCACATTTGCCAGGAATGTATAAATTATTAACTTTGTCCCGTTGCGTTGCCGCACCGTGGTAGCGTGACACGTGTGCGATTGTGGGGCTAGGATTAAATGCGAAAGGTAGCTTTCGGTGCTGGCTGGCTGTATCGGACGTTCCCCGAAGAGATGGCGGTAGGCATGACTCACGAAGAAGTATGTTTATACCGCTCGTGCGTGGGAATGACGGGTTGCGCACGTCAAACCGTCTTCACAAATTTCTTTCCTAGGGCGCGTCTCACTTTCTCCCCTCGTTTTTCACAACTACATCAATTTCATCTCAGAAGCTAAACATTTTCCGGCAACGGAGCCTCTCATCCACTGACTCGTCAGCTTCACTTTCCCTTCTACGAAGCCCTTCTTCTAGGGTACCCTCGAGCCGAAACGCAACGGGTAGGTACGGTACTACGTTTGACTGTGCCTAACAAGGAAAATCGTTTGAAAATGCTAATTGAAACATGCTTTCAAATCAACTGAGAAAAGCCGCCCAAATTTGTTAAGCGCAAAATCCGCGCAGGTTTTTGGTGAAAGGTTCTCCGGTTGGCTTTGCCGCTTTCTTTTATCTTCAGACAAGCGCCCGGCCGACGCAGTTTCATTTGCAAGATATTGGCAAAACATGACGTTGGACTTGTTTTTGCACAATTCAACAGTACTATGACTGCTCATTGGCGCTTTCGGTTGTCTTTCAAGCATGTTTCGATTGTAGGTTTGTGGCCTTTTGTACAGATCTCTTGAGTTTCGATCGTAACATTAAGGCTAAGAATTTTTCACTTTTGAATACATTTATTATTACTAGTTTTATTAACAAAAATTGTGTTACTTACAATAATTTTGTTTTTCTTCTTTTTTTTCAGGTATGTATTAATTACACACTTCTAGACCGAACGGCTTTCCATGGTTTTCAAATGGAATGTTCATCTGACAATCCAACAAAACGATTATAAAAAAACGTAAGCACATTAACAAACAACTAGCATGTACCTTTGCCCATTTTCTGAAGTCAAAAAAACTTCTAAAACGTTTGTTCACTTTGCACACAGATTAAAAGCTCCCGGGCGCTTTGTCCGTATTGTCGCAATTATTTCATCAGCAGCGTCAGTACCAACAATACCCGAACGAAGCACTCCCACTCTTGTCAAAAATTTGTGTCTGTCGAATGGTTGTTTAATCTGTCGTTCCGGTCACGTCTAAATCTGGCATGATGAGACGCAGATCAGGAAAAACTTCTCGCTTCTCTCGTACAGACGATTCTCAAATCTCCAACATACTTTTGGGCTACGTGGGAAAGTTGTGCTAGCAGTAATGGTCAAAGACCAATTCCACTTTTGTTGGATGAGTCAGGCTCGAGCCATCTGCAGATTGAAATACACTTTCCCACGAACGGAAAGGCATCAATGCATTGAAGCACCATTGATGCAGATGCCTCGAGGAGCATTGTTAGCGGAAGTGGCGTGTCCCAGAATTCGGATCAGCCCCGCTCGGTGAGGCATGAAGGACGTGTTCATCAAACAACAAATTTCACTTTACCGGGGCTTTGGTCAGAACATGCAAAACATTTTTCGCCCGTCCGTATTAGATACTGTGCGAAAAGCCAACGCCAGAAAAGCACAGTCGGTTGAGTGGTGTTTTTTTTTCTCGGTCCTTAGTAAATATTTCAAGTATAGCGTGGGGGGAAAGCATCGTGAAAGGTAACTGACGTTGACAGAGATAATGATTTTTCGTGTCGGGCGATCGCTGTCGGATTACGCGACTGTGCAAACGTCACAGAACTTATCAAATCGTGCAGGTGGTTCCTCGATGTTACTGTGTTGATCCATTCAGTAAGCGTGGAGATATATTTAGATTCTTGTAATAGAATGAGTTATGTTTCAGATTCCATTTTGGCAGCTTAATTTAACTCGTTTTAGTTTACCTTAATAATATTTAAGTATGTAATAAATTAAAATAAAACTGTAATATTAAATTCATGGCATAAATAATATGTAAATGTGCTTTTTAACTAAGTACCTTTTTTAGCAAAAATCTAATAAACTAGAACACAAACGAAATTAAGGTGTTGTGTGTGTACCGCTTGAATAAAAATATACTCATCTTATATTAAAAATGTGCGTAATATCTAATAACCTTCTGTAAAAAGAAAACAATTCCAATTGTTTAAGTGCAAACGACAATTGATGCAAAAAGAAAATAATCAAGCGCACAGATATTTCTATCACAACCGGGCGTTGGAAAAGTTTTCCTCGATTGATCGCTTTCGGTAAATCCTTCATGCGACAGGTGGGGACAATTTTCGTACGAAGTTTGCAGATAATAAGATGCAAACCACCGTAAACGGCTCGTTTGATAGGCCCGGTTGATGGCGTGCGTTTTTCTTTGCGGGTGGCCCACAAAACTTCCCCATTTCCAGCGTGTGTAAGCGTTCGTGGCCGTTTTTTTTTGTTTGTTACAACACACAAACTTGTGAACCATGAATGACACGGTTTTGTCACGCCGTTGAAAATAAAAGGTGAGCTTTTTTTGTCCCGATCCATGCGTACTTCGAACGAGGGGAGCCATTTAAAGGGTGGTGCACAACGTGCAAGGACATAATAGGACGCTTTGCCATGGAGCATCGTAAAAGGTTGGAAGAAAATTGAATATAGGTGTCGATTGATTGTTATTTTCCGTCGCACGAGCAGCTTGACTGGGTTGGCGTTTTTTCGCCCAACTCGTTCACAAGGCGTCTATTTGTGTTTTCGAACGTTCCCCCATTTGATGGAGCGATCCTACTATCGATACATTGCTAATGTTGGGTTGAGTGAAAAGTTTCTACGCGGTTTCCCGATATGCAGCAGTCTGTGTTGTTGCGAAGCAAGTAGCTTTAACAAAATTATTTGGTATGATTATTTCTATTTGCGAATGTCCCTTTGTCCACAATATGACCACTACGATCAATAAAAAATGCATTTTTCTTTATTACGGCTTGTAGCTGATTTAAACCACATAAATTAAAAAACCGGTTAAATTGCAGCTATCTTGCAAAAAAAAAAGAAAACATTCCCGGGAATATGAAATATTATACTCCAACTCTTGTAACAGCCTATCCGTCATTCATGCGAGTATATTGCAGAGTGCGAAATGGTTTTGTACAGGTGCGAGATACGGTATTGTTGTGGCGCAACGTTATAGCATCATTGTTATTATGTTCCATTCAATTTACTCCTGCTACGAACCGCCTACCGGCCACCGTCTCGATTAGATTAGATTTTCGATAGCTCGTTTACGGTTTTGATGTTTTATTTATAAACATAACCGTTTGCAGCGTCTAGATAGTCGGATGGCAGCAAATCCATTCACGGTAGCTCGTTGGCCGATATGAAGAAGGTTATTTTTTCACTGCAAAATCGGCTAAACCATGACAATCAAATGTAGGCAAGTTTTAACAAAAAACGGATAGGAAAATAATAGCTCGTGCAGTTCATGCGAATTGGACGACTTTTACACAGTACTTTGTATTTCATCGCTCCAGACATTGATCGACTTTAAACAGCATTGTGCTGAAGCGTTGGTGAGTGCGTGCCGAAGCTGGAAATATGCTGCCACCAACTACAAGCACGATTTTTCTACTCTCACACCTTTTCCACTGTCTGTATCTCTCGGGAGGAAGTCGGTAGCACACATTGCACTGAAGACAGCAAGAAAACGAAGAGCCAATCGCAGGGCAGGCCGTTCGTGCGGGAACTTGTTGAATCTTTGCTCAAGGAAGTCTTTACTGTAAACAGTGCCCGTTTACCGAAGTGAAGCTTCCTCGTGAAGTGTTAACTGGTGCACATGGCTGCCGTGTCAGAAGGACAATTAGTCAGCCAGTCAGCCGTTTGGACGGCGTGACTCTTAGGCAGTGCTTACATACATCGATCCCATTAAGGGGATGTCTCTGTTTCATGTTCGTAAAACAAGGGCTCGTGCTACGAACCCCGGGACATTAGCGGGGTCGGGGCCGTGTTTGGCCTGGGCACACATACATTGCTGACAGGATCTTGGATGGAACGGTTCCACCAAACGCTTCCAACGTCCGGCAGCACCGTCTACACATTCCCCACCGAAGCTCCCGCTAGGAAACCAAAGCAGGTTGATTGTTTACAGTGACGAGCAAGTCCTTGAACAAGTACTTGGCTAACCAAATGGCTTCGTTACCGATCCCTGTGTGCGAACTCTTTATGCACAGACGCTGTATGCTAACGTCGCCGTAGACACAACCCGTATGCTTTGCCACCGTGCGAGTGTGCAACATCCGTCTGAAGAATGGAAAATCTCGGTCGCAACGCTTGTTTTTCCCTGCCCTCCAGAACGGTACTATGTTTCGACTGTGATTCATTTTCTAGCAGCATGCGGAAGAAATTTGAACCCCGGAAACGAGACTTTGACGAACGTCGTACGGGTACAATAGTTTTGCAAAACATTCGTCTTTCGCCTTTGTCGCTGGCTGCCGGCCCGGGGTGCGGGGATGTGTTGGAGATCGATCTCTTTAAGAAGAGGAGCAGCGTTTCGATGCAATCAAAACGAAATGCCACTCTTGCAAAACCGAAGCTTTATTGATGGGGCTGCATCCAGGGAATGCCGTCACGCTGCGCGTCGTCCTTTGATTGTCAATAAATTCTTGTCTATTGGAAGAGACAGACCGTACCGTAACGTACAACATTTTATGGTAGCGTCATGTTGCTTTGTCACTATTCACAAGAAGCTAGAATTTACTCGTTGCAAGCGTAGGACACGAGGGATGCGCTACTTCTTTTGCTGTTGTGTGACTTTAAGCATGTGGGCGCTCACGAAACACTTCATTTCCACGGCTGCGGTTCCTCGTCGACATCAATAAACCAACCGCCGTGTTGTTCGATGGGCACACAGGAAGGAAGAACGTTGATGTACGTCTATCAATTCCGTTTACTGAGTGGCGTCCTCGCTTGACATGCATCCGGTAGCAAATTGTGCAATCGCTTTTGCAACAGGCTTCTCCATTGCATCGCCCTGGAGCACGGTGCTGGTGCATACAAGCACGTGCTGTAGCTGTTTTCTGACGCTTTGTACTTTTTGTCATGTTTTGCAGTGCTTCTTTATCCATTTCAATAGATTGTTGGTAGGGCAGTAGTAGTATTGTATCATTTTTTTGGAGTCTAGTTTAGCAACCAGATAGCGAAATGGTCCCATCAGAATCGCTGAATTAATTGCTTGCTATAATCTCTCGCTTGTTTCTTTTATTCTGTAGATACATATTTAAAATGCATAAACATCACTCATTCCAAAATGTAATTGTGTTATTTAATTGGATTTATTTATCAATTCTTACGTAATAGTGAATATGGTTTAGCACTAACCGTTGATTTTTGTTTAGGATTTTAATTGATAGTGTTGTTAAAAATGTGTAAAAGTCTACAAATGATCGATTTATGAAGCTTCGAGAGGTGAACACAGTTAACATATCAAAGAAATATGCAAATCCATGCAACCGAAACGAGGCGATCACCGATGCAAGGACTTTTTTTAATTCGTGTTATAGAGGCTTTATGCCTATTTTCTGACAATCGCTTCTAGACATAGTATAGACTGAATATTTAACAACGTTTCATAATCATATAAGACATTTCTTTAGCTGAATTGTTGGACTCTTTGTTCTCTTTCTTCTTCCTCTTCTTCTTTACTGGCCTGCTCTAATGAGTTAGTCTAAGTGACACGGCCTGGAAGCCATTCGTTTCCAGGAAACTCAGTCCAACACTGCATCTCTCCATCCACGGCTGCATCCGATCTCCATCAGGATGGAATTCACTTGATACAGCAATCGAGCTGGCTCACTACCAAAGATAGTCCTTAGTCCTTAGTTCGAAAATGGCGAGCACATTGGCGTCCTCCGCCAACATAATCCAGGATTTGTGTCCATTGTGGTAGTCCAGGAGGACTACCAGACGTATCAGAGTGCGATACATGGTGTATTTTGTGCGCAACTGGTTTCTTCTGGATCTCAGGAGTTTGTGGAGCTCATAGTAGGCACGATTCCCCTGTACAATGCGTCTAATCACCAGTCCGATGATGTCGATGTCATTCGCCAAGTCAAGGAATGGGAGAGATCGGGTAAAAATCGTACCCCGGATGGGAAACCCCGCGCTTAGACACCTTTCAGAGCAATGTTGAACAGCTAAAAGTGGAACACTGAAAGCTCTTGAATAAAAAAAAACTCTCCAGATTTTAGTTTAAAACATCTATCCTGACAGTCCAACTGAGTGTCAACTTTTACTTGTTGTCCATATCGGCTCTGTGGGCTTAACTTTTTTTTTGTTTCTTTTCAGTTATTTTAAAAAATGTTTTGGTTTTCTTTATCAAAGTGTGTTACTGAGTTTGGATCCGATTTCCTGTTTACTAAAGTTGTTTTGTTTTCAGGGGTTGTTAAATATGTTGTACAACACTTTATACTTATGTATCACTTAACTTATGTATAAATGTTTAGCAAATATGCTACAGGTAGTTAAGCAAAGAACTACATTCTGTCATGATGAGAAACCTACCGATGTAGTGTAGTTTGCTGGCTATTGTTACATAACAAACAGTACAATCAAAATGTTATAATACGAACAGTGTGAAAATAATACAGACACTTTGTTCAAGGAGAATATTATACAAAATTAAAAAAAGATAATTTTACATTTTTTTTGTCGCTAGCGAAGTATTTTCATCAATAACGAAGCACAAACGGAGTGCCTGTACGGTACAACAGTTCACCCGGCTTGAAAAGGGTAGCGCTGATGCCCGAGGTCAACATCGGTGAAGTTCTCTTTATCAATGTTTAAAACAGCGGTAAAACCCATCGAGTGAAGTGGACTGCTTACCAGAGTAAACAAATGATAGGCCGAACAGTGGCTGTTTCGTGCTCGAGCATGCTCTAGCAGATTTGCAATGACCACTCTGCCAGCACTCGGAACTTTTGATTCCAGCATCACCGATTTAGTGTACTTTCGGTCGTATCGAATATCAACTCAGGGAGCAGCAGCAGCAGCAGCAAAAGGTCTGCAACTGCACCGTGGCAAAGTAGATTTTCATCGAATCGTGCACGTTTTTCTCCCATTTGACTGTAAGGATGTACGGAGCTGGCAAAGCAAATAAAAACGGAATGGAAATTGTAGTTGAAGGAACTACTACGAAACGCTCAAATAGAACACGATGACACAAAAAAACATCCTCCCCGCTACCAACCGGAACTTCGTAGAATGGGCTTTCGTTTTTTGTAGGTGCTATAAAAAGGAGGAAAAACACGATCACACAAAACAACACATTGAACCGTGTTGGGGTGGAAAAAGGAAAAGATTCGAGAGTGCCGGGCAGAGCGCGGAGTGTGTTATTAAAGTTCGTCCATTGGCCACCGGTACATCGCTGTGCCTTTTGTCAACGGACTAGCACTACCAGCGGTGAGATGAATCGAGATACATCCAACAGCATCCGAAGAGAACCGAAATTCGATGACCTCGCCGAGACTGCGCTCCGGTATTTCACAGATCTTCGATCCCCGGGGCAATAAAAAATACATTCCACTCCACAGTAGGAAGTGCATCAAAAATTTCACTCTACGTTTCCAGGAGGAAATGAGAAGAAAACCCCTTCCAGCCTACAACATCACAGCTGATCCATGAACCGATCGAAGATGACATCCGGTTGCAATGGTGGCAGGCCGGAAAAGCAGATTTTTCCATTTTCTTTCATTTCACCCCGGTGTTGCGGTTGAACCGTGGCCAAAAGCAAACATCGATTCCGATGCGGTACAGTGGATGTGTTCAACCATTCGCCAAGGAAAACACCTCCGCACCAACCTCGTTTCCGCACCGGCGGACGCATTCATAATTGAATTCGTTTCTTTTGTGTGCCTTCCTATTGCACTTTGCGGGCACGCTTGTGTTTTGCGCTTGGTGCATTTCAAACCTTTCGCGGCATAAATATCTGCTCCAAATCGTGCGCGGTGGTTTGAGCGCGCCAATATCAAACGCCGAATGTTTTCCCTTGCTCTGCCGGGTTTTTTGTTCTGTAGCAGTGTACTGTAATGTGATTACTGCTTCCGGCGTAGACGGCGCATCACATTTGGCATCCGTCGCAAGTGCGTCCTTCCGGCGCACTTGATGCGACTGTGCTGCCCGCAAGCGGGGGCGGATGTTTCTAGCCTAATGAATTTTCCATTTTGGCAAGCTACCATAGGAATGGGAAACTAAAGGCTTTTAGTTTTTATTTGATAGCATATTATTCAACGACCCATTTGTAATACAATTGTTGAGCGGTGCCTGATTGCTATCCTCCGTGTGCTATATTGGGTTGGAAATTAATATTTTGCTCCTCAATTTTATCATATTACAGGCATTGTTTATTTTGAAAACGATTCTGAAATATCTTAAAACAAAATTTAAAATAAATAATTAGCATTTTATAGTATTTTTTATAAGTTCAGTATATTAATACTTGTTATTTGCCTTACGAATCATTTCTTTGCTAGAATTTCAAGCAAATAATTACAAATTTAGCTCGCATTTCACATTGAACTCAGAAAAATAAATGAAAAGCCATAATGCTTGCTGGTTGGGATATTAAACATGACTTTAATCATCATTCTAGCGTTTCCATGTTTCTGCAACCACATATGATTGAAATCGAATACCTCCTAACCGAGCACATTGTTTTGTGGCTTTCGGTGCAACAAAACACTCACGATATGCGTGCAGAAATTCATAAAGCAGCGGGGAGAAGCAAAAAAACAAAAAACACCAACGCATCAAAATCACAGACACGATCCCACGCCCATTTAATGGCAGCATTTGTTGGTAGAAATCGGTTGCATTAATCTTTAATTTACGATATGTCAATGTGAGCGACGGTAGATAAAATTAATATTAAATAGCATTCGGTAGCGTTTGTCTGCTGTGTGGTGCAATTATGCAATATTAATGTAGGCTGATCGGTCCTAGTTCGGATGTGGTTAGGAAAAAGTGGTTTTATAGGAAAAGAAAAAAACCCGCGTATAGGCCACAGCGTATCAGCGACTCGCACCTGATGCCGCACCAGAACCCCCTCACAGCACAATGTTTGGCAACTGTCATTCAAAGAGAAATAATTAAGCCGCAAATAATTAGCTGCAATTTTAATTGAAATTGAAGAATGATAAACAATAACCGATGACCCGGGTCTGTAAATGCCATCCATGGGAGTACAATGCCCAAAATGAAGCGTCATTGTAATGTGTGTTGTTTTTTTTGTTTCGTCACATCCACTGCACGCTTATACGGAAATGATTCCAGCTTATACGCCCCCTCTTACACCCACAGGGTATGTGGATGTGAGCGCCATTATGTAGGTATATTTGTAAACGGTGGTACACCGCATACCACATGCCCTGAATGATCTGTTCAGTGTGTTATGCTGTTCGATACGATCATCTAATTTCGTGCGTGATTGTTTTCATTTCCTCCTGCCGCAGCGAATAATAATAATTGTCTGTTTCACCCTTTGTACGCACTGCTTACAGTGGCAGGTGAATCCGATGCGGTTAATTGATGTCTTTTAATGCCATAATTATAATTTTTGCATACCATGACTATGGAAAGCTGCGCGATAAAAAGGGCTGTAGTGGTTCACTAATTACCATGGCCGGTGGCTGTCAATAGCCTGGTTTTACTAATAGCATCCATCACATTTGCAGTGAAACTTGTTTAATGTTTTCATTGACCGTAAAGTGGATAGCTTCCATCGTTGGAAACATTTCTTAAAATACAGGAAACACGATTTAATACCATTTTGATGCATTTTAAACAACTGCCGTACTCTTTTAGCAAAATACCTTTTAATTTCAAAATACAATTCAACTCCCATGGATTTGTTAAATGTTTTTCGGATGCATTTAATCAAGCAAGTTTCGCAAGCTCAAAAGCGACGGTGCATATCGAATCATATCAGACAGACAAATATGCATAATTTATTAATTGCTTGTCCACAAAGCATGCCAATACAATGCAAACAGGGTGTATCGATTCTTGGTTCAGGTGTGGATTTGTCCCCCCCTTTTCCAGCACATTATACCGAATGTCTACACTTCACGGCCTTCACGCTAGAGCAGACAAGGTGCCTGTGCTAAATATGTGTTTGCCCTTGTCTAAATGTTAATTTCAACCAAATAAACTCATTTGTGCTCGTAAGCATACGGAACCACTCCATTGCAAAAGTCACACCGTGTGACGATAACGGTCGGCAGTTCCGTGGCGCGTTACGGTGCGCTTCCCCGCCATCCTCGGTTGAGCAATTTCACATCCCTACCATGGGACAGTTTTATTCAATTTCATTCCGATAGCTCATCTCATCAATCTTGTGTCCTCAAACTCGCGACCACGACGCCACACCAACAAGCGCCCATCGTTTGTTGTTTCCACGTCTTGTTGGACCTGTGCATGATAAAAAGCACAGATGAAAGTAAGAAACAATTGTCTTCGCTAGGAAAACATTGACACTTCCAATCGGCGACACGGCAAGCGTCAAAGCGACCGTGTGCGGTGCGGCGAGGTGAGATGAATGATTCTGCCGTGCTGTGTGAGCAACCTGCAGCATGAAAAATAGCCACCCGTCGTTGTCACCAACTTGTGTATGTGTGTGTGTCCAACGTGGGAACGACAAAAGAACCCTCGAAGGTCGGAAACGGCGCAACTAGAAGGGATATACTTTCAGCAAAATCATCCCGAAAACGACTGAGCGCACTGGTACGATCCGCAGAACCTGTACATCTTGTCCGCACCTTTGGATAGCATACGGCGTAAGTGTTGTCACCGCTGGAAGCTGGCACCCGTCTTGGGCCGGTTGCCGGCTAGGCAAGACTGTTAGTGATATTCTTTTCCGCATGATTCCAGATTCCATGCTCGCGTTTGCTTCCCCGCCGAATACTCGACCAACGAGGTAGCTTTGTGTTCCTTTTTTGATGAAAAATGATGCCATTTCGCCTCTACTCTTCTCCGGGTGTCCTGAGCAGCGTTGTCTTGAACGTCACCCTGCACAAGACTGGATGAAGCGGCGATGGATCGGAAGTGTATCACAATGCAGATGGCCGTAATCTTCGGCCATTTCGAAGCATAAGCGTAGGAACATGAGAATGCCAGACGTTCCTATTGCTGGGCGAAATTTAAATATGCAGTTAATCATGCTTGCCGGCGTCGGGTTAGGTTCATTTGTGTTCTTGGCTCCATTAAGAGCTTGATGGTGAGGTATGGCAAAATTGAAAACAGTACTTTAAAATATCTCCAACGCTCGTCCTCTTTCGACGCTCAATCAAGATGTGTGGATAGTTCTTCTTTCCTAACCGTTTAAATTATGTAATATCTGGCATTAAGTACACCACAACACATCATTCAGAGCGTTCCAGACAACCACCGAGAGGATCCATCAGACATCTATAACATCTAATTAGCAAGCACTATTTTCGTCCGCCCTTACTATGCGCAACGCTTTATTACGTTCATCGGATGGCCAATGAAACCATGTCATTGGCGTTGTATAACAAACACCCAGCCCAACAGCTGCAATTAGTAGCGCTGCTGCTTTTTCACCTAACCCGTTCCCCGCTACCGCTACGGTTGAAGCGGATCGACAGGATTGACATGAATTCGGAAATGCGAAATATATCCGACCACTGTCACAAATGCTCATTCCAGCGTTCCAATTCCTGGATATCCGATAAACCAATCGTAACCGTATAGAGCTAGAAACACTGATTTCTACCAAACCGTATGCCCCGTCCCCGGCGTAATCCGTAGTCCAGTTTTTATTTGATCTGTTTCGATGCCCTTCCCCCCACATACTCTCCCCACTGTTGCGTGTGATCCTTATGCAACGATTTCGCTTTTGAGGTCGAACGCTGAAGGAAGCTAAACAAACTTCCAAGCGTTGTGATTGTGCGATGGGAAGGTGACCGTTCCGATAGCCGGAACCACAGAAGACGTACACAGTTCATCAACTGTTTGCTGGGAGCGTTAGCCAACCAGCGTGCATCGATGGCTCGGGATGAAAATTCTGTGCGATGAAAAACTGTGAGGTGGGTGGAACTGAATAAAAAAAGGAAACGGAGCATCACATTTCCGGTCAGTAGAAAAGGATATTTCCAACGAGCCTCGGTCCCCATGCAGTTCCACCACGCTACCACACGGTTTCGGACGGTTGCGAAAATCATTTCTTTGCTGGTCATGGACCGAATACGATGATACGATGCGTTTCAGAGATGCTTTGAATATTGAACTTCGGTAAAGATTGCTGACACATGCAGAATGACAACTCCCGTAGTCATACGCCCGTCATCACTTGACGATGTGGCAAAGCCATGGACGGACTTATACCATTTTCCAGATAAAGGAAAACTCAGGCGGGTTACGTAAAGATCTATAAAAACTGCCCTGAGAAGCTGAGGAAATGAAATGTTGTTTTTTGCTTTCATTTCTTAGTGTGATGCTTGCTTGTCTGCCGTCATCCCTTTTCCACTGATCGGTTGTGTGATTTGAGTTCTTGATGAGTTTGGTTTAAACTGTTTGCTGTTAGCGTAGTCATGTACGATTATTTGCTTAAATTTAAGGTGCTTTCTAAATTCTTATGTAATTTCAAATCCATTACCAATATCAACACTTTCAAGTTCATAGTTTTGTTTTTGTCGAATTAGATCAGTAGATTCATGTAAGTATTTTTTTCTTGAAAGTCATATCTACACAGTTTTCCTTCTCCAATTGGCTGTGCATACAAAGCATCATCATCAATATTCAGTAGACTACATCTAATATAAGAAAATCAACCAAATGGACATGGACCGAGCTAAAGAAATCCAAACGAACGATTTCAAAGATCGTGAACTGTAATAACCATAACAATTCGTGGATGAACAGCACAATGGAGACGACAACCAAGTAGACGTTAAACATCTGCAGCGATGGCAGTGTTCGTCCGGAAAACATCAAAGCTGTTCTGTCTCCAAGAACTCAACCGAAAGCAGAAGCTTAAGCTTATTTATGCATCGTGCAATCATTGCATTCGGGCGCTTACTTTCTCCTGGACTCGTCTTGACTCATCGTGGGTAGTAGACGCCACCATACCAACCTGTGGCAGTTACATTGGCTACGGAAACTCAAGTCAACGCAAAAGCTGACCAGATGGATACTTAACCTGGGTACGGGTTTATCAGTCGGTTGATTGGATTTGCTTCGCGTTGCAATGCTTGGCACAGCGTAGTGCTTTCATTGACGCCATTTTGTGCGAAGTGAAAGTACCGATAAGCTGTTAAGACCAAGAAAAACAAATGCATTAGCTAGGAAGAGGAAGTTCATCCGGAGCCGGTACGCGATGCAGTGGGTGACGAAGCTGAGTCAGTATTTTTTCCCGATCGGTTGTGGATCGTGCCGACTCTTTTGAATGTCAGCTTGAAATTCTAACACTAGAATGAGTATCAACTGAATGGACATATATGAGTTCGATGGACGGAATAAAGGTTTGTCCGTCCCATGGTAGATTGCTTGCAACGCAAAACATTAAAAAAACGATGGCTTGTATGCATTAAATTTCCATTCTGAAATAAGTACAATTAGATTTCAGCGTATTAAAAAATATGATTTTTTTAAATTCTACTCTTGGAAAGGCACATCGCAACAACCGATACGGAAAAAATACAAGAGCAATAAAAACGAGTAAACAGAGCTGGAACATAATGCAAATATTAGTGCAAATTCTCTAAAGAAATCAAAAAGAACGAAAACCCCGTTCTTGAATCCCTAAAGGCCGTCATTCGTCGGAGGATGGAAAAAAAGTCCATACCAAATAAAAAACGAACGTCACGGAAGCTCGCCCAGAAGGTAGAGGGAGAACCCGATCAACAACGCAGTCGGCTTGTGATAACAAAAACCATCGCCTGTACGTTGGTACGCGCTATAAACATTCCATTTCTTGCAAGCATCTCACTTGTAAGTTTTTTTTTCTGTCTTCAGCGGGTTGGGATTTATTTTTACTTTGGTCATTTTTTGTATGTTTTTATTTTGTTGGTGTGTGGGCCGTGTTGTTCGCCCGTCTTCGGACGTGCAATTCCGCACAATGCAATCTTACTAGCTCGTTCTGCAGTAGTAGAGCAAGTAAGCTGAGGGTAATTTTGACGTTCGTGCGAGTAGCTCGGAGCTCAATTCTTGGTCTCAGTAGTAATTTCATTTACTCCGTACTGGAAGGGAACAAAATGAAAAACCCCTTTTGGATTGTAATGAAAATAGCCTGTCCTCACTGGTTTGGTAGAGTTTTCGCCCCACCATCACCCCATCACCGGGCGCAACACAACCGGAAGACGCCGATACGACTTAGAGGTGGGCAGATTTCGTTAGATTATGTTTCGCCTTCGTTTGGTAAGACTTTGTTTTTCGTTCTGCTTTGCCCAGTAGTCACTGGGGAAACCAGGCCGGCTGTAATAAAAATTCAAATAAAATAAAATCTTCCGTCCCAGACTTATGACGATTGTTTCCTTCTTCCCGGCTGGCATGAAATACCCACCGTCCGCTGGATTTGCATCGGATGTAAAGGAACGGGGGGGGGGGGGGGGGGGGTATATATAACTTCGTTTTACTCCCTTCCGTACAAAAAAAAGAGAAAATATGTTCACGCTCGCGCCAATTTGTCATTGTGATTTTTTTTCACCACTTCCGGTCGCACTCGGTGGTTCCCTCGGTTGTCGTCAAAGCGGGAATAACTTTCTCGGGAAAGTCACTATAAAAACAAAACAAAAACTCTTGGACAGTGTGTAGCTGATAAGGCTTAGTGCGGGTGGTACAGAATGTTATCTGGAAATTGTCACAACGGGAATAGGGTTTATAGTTTTTGGGTAGGCTGGTCGCGAGTAAACGAAGGTCCGTATTTGATTTTATCAGCTCGTTTATGCGTGCAAAGCAGTCGTTTTGATGAAGTCTGGAGGATTGATTCGCTCGGAAGGCAGGCGTTTGAGCAGCTTCTGCACTTAAAGCTTTTGCAGAGCTGTAACCCTTGTGGGTTGGGATTTAAAAATATTGATTGAGATATTTAACCGTCAACTCTACGTCTGCATACTCGTGAATGATTTTAATTTTCAAATCTGTCGATTTAAATCCATTATTTTTAAAATTTTTAAATTTAAATTTTAAACTCACCTGAAAACATAATTCTTTTTGTAAATGCATAGTATATTTTGTAAATGATTGGACACTTGTTGATGATTTTATTTTCCTCTCCTCTTTCGATCGTAAAATTTAGCTAACCAGCATAGTTTTTGTTGTAAATTGATTTCTCATCTTTATAATCAAATTTGAATTTTTATTTCTTCTCAATATCTCATAGCTTGTGATGCATTGCGGACAATATTTTTAATACAAAAAATTATTTATTTTAAATAATGACCGTTTATTTTTAAACAAATTTATTTCAAATATATCTATCACATCAATGCTCAAGATGCCTGTCGTTAAGTTGAAGATGTAAAATTGTTCATTGAAACAACGGATGATGCTGGGTTCAATAATGCCTGAAACCTGGTACCTTTGACCTGTATAACAACGACCTCTATTCATTTACACAATTATCTAAGTTAAATTGAGGGTGATGTTATACAAGAGAAGTAACTTTTAAATTTTAGTCTAAGAAGCAAGTTCATGAAGCAATCATCAGGTATCAGCTAATCGATTATCGTGGAATCTTTTAAGAAATGTGGAATTAGTAAAAGCCTTGATGGCACTTACGATGATACATTGATGTTGAGGATCACAAAATTGGTGATAGTAATGGTGATGATGACGATTGACAAATTGTTTGTCAGAACAGGACGAAATGAAACAAAACTTTCAATGTTAATGTTTATTATGATTTTTGTTAATGAAATTGTTATAATTTGGTTAAATTTTCAATAAAACACATCATTTTCAATAAAACAAAAAACAGTGAATCAGTGGGGTTGTTATACACGCGATAATTGTGGATTTTGTATATGTTTTTTATGCCTGTATTGTTTTGTATTTGTACAAGTAATTACTCAAGCTGACTTAACTCAATCCAGCCGGCTTGACTCGATCCAGCATGCCTTGAATTTGGCTTGACTCTAGCCTGCTTGGCTTAAACCAGCCTGTCTTAAATTTGGCATGACTCAAGCCAGGTGGTCTCGAGTAAGCTTAATTCAAGCCAGCTTAATAGTATGAATCTCTGCATGATTTGAGCTCTAACCGGTTTGACTGGTGGCAGCTTGAAGGTTTGAGTCAAGCTGGCTTGAGTCAATCCAGCTCAAATTCAAGTAGTCGTGATGGTTCGAGACAACCTGGCTTGAGTCAAGCGAAATTCGTTTAAAGCTTGCTCGGGACATCCAGGCTTGTGTTAAGTTGGTTTGAGTCAAGTTGGCTTGAGGTCTGAGCAACCTCGCTTGAGTCAAGCCAAATTCAAGTCAAGTCGGCTTGAATAAAGCTGGTTTCAATTCAGAATCAAGTCTAAATGGCTTGAGTTTAAGCTGAACCGAGTTAAATTCGCTGGAGTCAAGCTCGCTTCACTTCGAGTGAAACTGATTAAAGTCAAGACGTGACGTGACACGCTAGTCGCGTTCTTCGCTCAAGCGGCGTACTGGCATATAAATTCATTCTCTACCGGTGGGTTTTAAGCTTAGAACGCTAAAATAAATGTGATGACGGCATAAAATCGACTTTAGCTGTTCTAATGTCAATTGCTAGACATGGATAAAACGAGATTACTTCTCTAATTTCTTCTTAGAAACCCTGCATGTTATTCGAATGTTATGTAGGCATTACCAGCAAGATGATTAAATCAGAAAATAAACGGTTTCAAATTACTTCTCGTTCTTTGCATGATTTTTGACGAATGCTAACTTATAAATATTGTTTATAAATGCTTACTTATAAAGTTTCTAATTGATGGCATCTTCGACCCAAAGTGTATGTAATGGAGGCGCCTGGTGGTTTACTGGTAGCCGAGCATAAAACGAATAGATCGGGACCAAATTTCATTTGATCAATTTTTTTTCTAAATCTATGATTACGTAACTGTGTAACAGTGAAATGAAATAACATTTTGCAATTAAAACAGCTGCCATCTGATGTGAATCGGCTTAAACTCGTCAACTGTTGTGCATGTTCAATTATAATACCATTTGTAGTCTTTTACTGATCGATTAAACTTCACATGTATAGTTTTTAGACGTAAATACAAACCGTTGCACACCCGTGTTTATTTTTGTGGGTGCTCCTATTCGTCCTCCGTAAGCAAACTGACACATTCTTGCAAAACGCTAATCGCATTCGACATGTGTTTCGTTCTGTATTGCGTGTTTCTTCCATCCACCTTCATCCACCTTCATTATGCCTCCATGTTTAGCAAAAAGATAGTAACCGCAGCAGCAGCTTCTTGTTTTTCCTACCGCACCCTGCTACCTGCCAACAATTCTCGAGAGGGAAAAATGATATTTATATGCAAATTACAGACAGCGGCAACAACCGCGCACCACCCGCCCAGAAGCAAATCCCTTCTGATTTCATAATAATGTGCACTTGAATGTTGAGGAGCGTTTTCGAAATTTCAATATCATCAAATCAGAACCGCAAAAACGCGACCCTTTCGGTTTGTACCGTGCGTTTCTGCCGACGAGCATGCTCCTGGTAGAGCATAATCGTTATGATTTTGCCATTGCAACTAGCACTCCTACCACGCGCCAGAATTTGTGTTTATTTTTAGGGCAAACTCTCCCGAACTACCCGAACCGACAGGGCATGATGGTATGTGGAAAATATTTCGCCCGTACATAGAGATTCCATGTTCGTTGGCGTGCTTGTGCACACTGTCATTTAAAATATAATTAAACATAACCTCAAAAATGCACACCAACGCATACGTTCAGCTGCAGGATAACGAATCGTGCTCGGCAGGATCGCAATCACCGTGGTGTTCAATTCCGTGTGCTGTTTCGACAGTTTCGCACCAGAACGTGGTGCAAGTGGGTCCGTTTGTGTGTATGTGTCTGTGAGTGATCGTTTGTGCGATCGTGCAGAGTGAAGGAATTTCGATGGGAGTGGGAGTTTTCATAACTGCTCCTTCCAGCGCTACCCGCGTCAAACGAGACAAGCAGATGATATAATTTAATTGAAATGAAAATTAAAAAATACATTCAATTTCACCGTCCTCAATACGTTTCGCTCGCGGCTTGATGGAATATCACTTATCCGTTATTACACGGCAGGATATTGCTCTCGGGGTTTGTGGGTCCGGTAGTTGAAGGTGTAAACGAGTTTTCATGTGTGATTGTTGTTTGCATTCGGGGCTATTTTACGGTTTACACCAGTGCTTGCCACAGCACTAAAGTTGCGCACTTGACACTCACTAGCTTAACTGATACTGCTGTGCTGATGCACAGAAAAAAAAACAGAACTACTGATATCAAACAACCACGAGGGAGATACCCACAAACAGATGAATTTCGCATTAAGGGATAAGAAAGGACAGTGTGAACAGCGACCGGAGGTCACAGCATACTGCAAAAGCCCAACTCGATGAAAGCCTCAGCTGGGGGGCAGCAGCTGCCCCCACGTTACCTACCTGCGACTGATAATGTCATGTTGACGGCACGTTCTATTTCCCATTCACACTGACGCAGCCGCTTCCTTTCATCCCCTCAACGAACTTTGGAACAAAAACGTAGCCGTAGCTTTGAAGCCGAATTCGATTTGATTCTTCCTTGGCTACACGTTCATTTGCCTTGTTTTATGTTTCTGGTGGGCTTTTGTTTTCGCTTTTGTTGCGCTCATTTGACTATTGTTGTTTTGTATAATTTGGTGTGCCGGGCCATCCGCAGCCGTGGGGCCTCGGTTTCGTAGCACGTGAGTTTTGTAATGCTGGGTGAGGGAAGTGTAAGGTTTTTACGAGCTTTTCTCTCTCACACCACCCCACCCATCCCCGGACATCATGGAAAGCGCTCACCGGACTAATGGTAACTCCCTTCATACGTAGCTTTTGTTTGTGCGCGCTAGCATTAAATGGATGAATATGGTTTGCAGTTGAATTTTTAATTTTCCAAATTGGCGCTTCCTGGCAAGAGGCTTCTCCGTTTTGTACCACGTTCAACGCGGTACGGATGGTGGTCACCGTGGACAAACATTTCGCGAGCGTCCACGACAGTGACCTCGCGCGGCATCCCGGTGGGAGTTGATGGCAAAAGTGTGTTGTCGAGAGTTGGTGTTGTAATTGAAATTTAAGTGTTGGCTCTTGTTTCCTGAGCTGCTGCTGCTGCCAGTGTCAGACGGTAGCCGTGGTTGATTTGTTTGTTTGTTTGCCGCGCAGTAGGGTATTGCAGCTCCCAGTAATGGGGAAACTTTGTTTCGCATGAGTGATATCTCATTTTTTAAGGCAAATATTTACACGGTTCGACATCACGTTACGGCGCGAGAAGATAGTAAATTATTGTTCATAATTAATAAAAAAGTTATAGTAGGCATGAAGGAGGAATTCTGGAAACCATTAATGAACATATTTACATCAAACTATAACGGAACCTTCTTCTTGTTTTCTGGCACCACAAGGTCAAGAAGTAATGTGCTTGCATTTTTGGCCTTTTTGGCTTTCGACCTACAGGGAAAGTGGTCTGAATAGGATTCTAGTACCGGTCCTGCTGGGTAAAAAAGCAGTACTACGACCACGTACTCAATAGGAAACACTTTTCGACTTACTTCAATAAACTCCTTGATTTGATAGGTTGAACATTAACTATAAATTAAAGTTAATGTTATCGCTTTCTCTGCTATACTATTGTTTGCTCTGCACTCAATCACTGGGTTATAATTTTCGTTCCAATGAAACTTCCAAAACGGCACTTCAATGCAGCATCTTCTGCACCATAAGGCCGGTCACACGACCGATCAGCACGACCGAACACGACGCACCAAGGTGCCCCATGGTGCATGATGGGCTTGTTTTTGGAATGCCCCAAATGAGCATGATTTCGTAGCAACTGCACCAAATAACTCGCCACTTTAATGAGCTTCCCGAGCGCTGGTGCAGTTGTTACTGCTGACCCTTGTTCAAAGCACATGAAGTGCTGGTTTGGGAAAACGATGTTTGTAATTTCATTTAATATTAACTGCCACACACGATGGTTTTGTCGTTTAAATTATTGATTAAAATGTGCATTTTCCGTGCACTCTCTGGTTTTGCAATCGCTAGTGTCAGTTGGGTGGAGAGAAAAAAAACATAAAACAGCGAGAAGTTAAGCTCGCATTTGTTTGCAATGTCTGTTTGGAGAATGGAGCTGTGCTTTGCCGCTAAGCTTCCATGATAGTTTTGACCGGTGGGACACAACTGTCCCATGAAGCATTACAACCAACCGTCAGTTCGTCATAGTATTTTACAGCATCCAGGAGGTAATTCCATGCAGACGCACGGATGCGCACCGTTCACAGTGGTGGAGCACATGTGTCGAAAGCACAATTTGATTAGCATTAGCGAGGAAAGCCGTGCATAATAATAAGCAACTTCCGGACGCTGCTACCATACTAATATGCGATCTGGAACAGTAGCCGAAACCCACCGCAATACGGGTTGAACTTAGATGCAGCTGGTTGGTACCACAAACCAAGTGCGTGTCCATCCGTGGACAATTTAATAGATCAATTCGAGCATCACGTACATCGCAAGCAGGTTAACACATTCACGCTAAAGGATCGCACCATTCGATAGGTTTTACGGTGATGGGGGTATAATCTACCGACAGGGGATAGTAGCAGAGCCGTAGCAACGATTTAATAAAACCTCAATGAACTGAACAATTTGTTGCATTGAAGGCAATGTACTTTAGAGACCTAAAATATTTTTAAGCATTGAACCGATTTTTTTAATCAATTACTTTGACTACTAAATGCATTCACTAATTAAAATATATTTGTTTGTTTATATTGTAACAAGCTTGATGAATATTTTTTGTTTAATGTACAAGCTTTGAAGGAACATGCTGAACTTAGCACGTTTATTATCATGATGTAAACATTAAAGTAAAATCAACTATAAACGTGCCCTGTCATACAGGCAGATTTCATACCCACGATTGTGATGTCATAAATGCTTCGCACTGATATTCTGTTAACGACGAAACTTCTCCCCATTCAGCAGCCGAATTTGAATCATTTACAAAAAAGTGCAAGGAAAATTTGCAACGTGCCCTGGATGGTTGCGTCGTCTGCTGTTCTTTTCAAGGGTTACGATCCACTCCAAGTCGCTCATTACAAGTTTTGCCGAACCAGTCACAGCCCGATCCAAAACTCGAAGGCATACAACCACGGTGACGGTGTTGATAACGATGATGAACAAGATGAAAAAGCTTTCCGTACGTACCTACGAACACCCGGGCGGTAGCAGTTGTGGCTTCCGTAATAATAGCTTCCACGTAATGCATTATTGATGTTTGGCGGTTTTTTGATGTCCTCCATCCTGTTTGCCCATGCCACTTACTGGCGAAAGTGAAGCATCCAGGCATCGGAATCGGAGTGATGTGCTGCAAGGATCGCTGCAAAACCGTCGAACGAATCCGGCAAATGACAACTCAGCGGGAAAGGGTGCAGGGGAAACGTTGGCAAAATTAAAATCATCTTGACAAGTGCTCGCGTGGCACCATTTGCATAATTTTCTTTTGGCATCGACCCCACCCTCTTGGTGATGGATGGGTCTGGTGAGCGTCTGCTCTACCAAATCCCGTCACGCTTTCCTTGTGCATGGTGGCGCGTTGGAAGATGTGTAGGAGTTTTTAGATTTTTTAAATCTTCAAGCTGCCTCTATTCATTAACTTTATTTATCATAAAATTTCGTAGCAATGGTTCATATTTTGCAGTAAAACATTAACTTAAAAGATCTGTGTTTAGAAAAATCTTTTTACTAAATAGTTCCTATTTAAAACTAGCCAACTGGTGAGCTCTTATTGCACTATTTGTTAAAGCTCTTGTTGCACACTGAATAATTCATCAGAGTGCAAAATATGTAAAGTTTGTTTTTTGTAAAACGATCAGCTAAAACGCTTAAAAATATTCTTGAAATTCCAAGCCACGTATCCCAATGCTATATGCCAACCAAGACAAAGAGCTTACCTTAAATAAATTATTTATTTGAAGCTTCGCTTTTCCTTACTACTTCCTACAAGTTGTAGAAGAGCTATAATAGATAAACGAACAACATGGCAAACAAGTCATTAAACGCCTTTATGAGTATCGCAAACAACCTTCAAATACGAAGCGCGAACACCAGAAACGTAACACTAGTGCTGGTATGTGTGTGTGTGATTGAAAAACAAAAAAACTTGAATCAATTCAAACGTCATCTCCCCGTATCGGGAGGCAAATTTGTTTCCTGCTAGCAGCGACAGAAATCGACGCCAATCGGAGAGGGTGGCATCGAAATCTGACTCGACAACAGATTTATTCTGCATTCACACACTTACACCGTGATCTGTTTGGCGAAGATGTCTGTCAGTAAGGTTCGTGCCGAAGCCTTCTTGACGGAGGTCATGAAACGTTACCAGCGTACGTGCCCAAGAATAAGGAAGAGCACTGTTCCTTTGCCTTACTTCCGTTCGGGATTTACACACGAAGGCGTAGTAAATTGTATCACGTACTGTTTGCATACGAATTACACACCGTCCTGATACCTGCCAATTGGGAGGAAAACATTCTTTTTTCGCTAAAATACGCTTGATTTGTTATGTGTGGTAAGCCTTTACACGGGTGGATGGCTTCGGGTAGCCTGTTGAAACTGGATACTATTGCAGCAAAATTAGCGATATTAGCCGTAGAACAGGTCAGACATTGTTTTTGAGTATAAGCCCAAAGCCATAAAAGACAGATCCGAAAGCTGTATATAAAGTTTTAAAAGTATATTACAAAAATTACATATTTATAAAATTATGCAAACTCGCTTCCTTCGAGTATCATGCCTCTCTATGGCACGAACGCGCGGAGTGTTCGTACCGGGAACAAATCATGCCAACCATCAGCGACAAATCAAAAACTTCCCGTACTACAAATAGCACCGCATCATCGATGCGATAACACTGATAAATAGACACCGGCGCAGCTGTGTAGACACAGCCTCGCAGCGCAAGACCATGACATTGGTCTAAAATGCCAAGTGTCACCGTGCTGCGAATGTAATTGACAGCCGGGCGAAAGTGATTGCAGGCAAATAAAATCATATTTTTCGGATTATCCATGCCCTGCGCTCGCTGTACGAACGTTGCGGAACATTGAACGTGCGATGGTTACTAGCCTGCGAGGCCTGGGACGCCGGGACGTCGGAGATTCTCTCTTTCCTGGCATGCAGAAACATGGTGACCGTCGGCAGCACATTGGAACGTCTTGTGTGCCAGTGTGGCGTTTATTTTTACTGTTTATCTTCAAACATCATCTGAACTGATGATGAACAAACAGCACATTGGTTGATATTGATTCGCCGGCAAGATGGTTGGCATGATGACAGCGTATGACTCCAGCACTTGAACATGATCGTTTCCGACGAGGATGTAGGATGTGCTGCTTGGGTAAAGAAAGGCAGTATTGATGGTTAATTATTTATGGGATTAGGTTGAGTGCATGTTTTCTCTGGAGCATATAGCTAATTGCATTCTTCGAACACCAATTTGAACAAGCGTTTGAACAAGTTTGAATGTAAATGCATTTAATTTGTATCCCAATAAAACCCATGTACATTTTGTTAAATGCATGGTATGAAAGTTACACAATTTAGGTACTATACTGTAGCCGTTCTATAAGTTTACTCATTGTGTAGAAAAAGAAAGATGAACGAAAAGCCTGAATTTTTACTTTTCCGACAGCATGTTGATTAAAATCCTTCAAACCTTTTATCCCTTTCTGGCAGGAAAACTCAATTGTCGAAGCAAATGTTAAACTAATTGTTTCCAAATTTGCTTGTAAGTAAGGAACCGACCCGTAGTGAATGAGAACTGGGAAAAAATAATGTTGTTCAAAAAATTAACGTTTCCTAACCCTCATGCCCCATGTACCACCCACGGTAAAAAAAAAGCAGGAACCCAAGCGCTTTAGTCTTGGTTGTAGAAGTTGGCGAACGTTACAGAAATAACATTCTTTAGGATGGTGAGGAAGAAAAAAAAACGCTCCCGTACACGTACAACTGGCATTTGCCATCCCGCAGAAGGCTATTCGTTGGCAGCGAAATGATGGGAACTAATGCGAACGGTCTGCTGTTAATGTTTCGCAATAAATTTTAACCACGATTTATACGCCGTACTTTTCTGTGCGCAAAGTCCCCATGTCTCTATTTTTATGCCGCCCCGAAATGGGTTCCGGAGAAAATTGGATGCCCGTTTTGGGGTTAACTTCCAGGGCTGCGCGGTTGTTAATTGTTGTGCGTTTAACTAACCGAACTGAATCGAATGTTTACGGCGTGAAACCCTCGGAAACTTAAGTTCAGCTGCTAACATGGCGACACACAGTATAACATTCTTTTTTTAAATAGGCCCTTGGTGATCAGAAGCTGCGGGATGTGAAAAATGTGTCAGTTGTACGCTGATGTAGGAAAACGTGAAGCTTTGAAAAATGTTTTAATTGTTATGGAAAGATGATTTGCCAGTGTATATTTGTTATACAAAAATGTATTTACCATTTCGCATTGCATCACATCCAGCGTGAGATTCGGCAGAACGTGGAAACCTCATACGACTGAGAAGACAGCAGACGCGACGAGCAGTTATCTCAGCCGCGAGAAACTCTCAAGTTCTACAAGATGCTAAACGCGTCGTGAAGCGGTTTCACTTCCAAGATCGCTATGTGTCACAACGAGGAGGGAGATATTCTGTCGGACGAGCGAGAGGTGATCGATAGGTGGAAGGGCTACTTCGACAGACACCTTAACGGAGCAGATGCAGGAGCTATCGGCGAGGAAAACCGAGGAGAGCAGCAGCACTACAACAGCCAGCATGACAATGATGAAGTGCCCCCGCCATCTAGGGAAGAAGTCAATTGTGCCATCAAACAGCTGAAATTTCATTGACATGCATCGGCTGATTGTAAGGAGTAGTGAAAACTGGATATCATACACCCGGTGCACAAAAAGGGCGACAGGCTGGACTTTGGTAACTTTCGAGACCCCTTACCACAGACTTTGTCGGAAGCTATCAAGCTGGATTTGTTGGAGCGAAATCCACCACCGACCAAATCTTCACTCTACGGCAGATCCTCCAGAAGTACCGAGAGCATCAGATCCCCACGCACCACCTGTTCATCGACTTCAAGGCAGCCTATGATAGATCGGACCGAGCTATGGAAAATCATGCAGCAGTACGGTTTCCCTGTAAATCTGGTACAGCTCTTGACGTCCACAATAGACGGTGTGGACTGCAAGAAGAGAGTATCGAAAATGTTGCCAGAATCGTTCAAATCTTATTGGGAGCTTAGACAGAGGGACGAGATCTCCTGTTTGCTGTTCAACATTGCTCTGGAAGGTGTCATCTGACCTCGCAAATTCTTTGACTTCGCGGATGACATCGACATCATCGGACGGACATCTGCGGAAGGATACGGTACTCCCGACTGAAACGCGAGGCCGACAGGATTGGATTGATGATAAATGCGACGAAGACAAAGTACCTCTTTGCCTTGATAGAACCCGACTGGGAAGCAGAGTATCAGTTGACGGCGACTATATCGAGGTGGTAGAGGAGTTCTACTACCTTGGAGCAATCGTAACTTCGTACAACAACATCTCCAGCGAAATCTGAAGGCACATTGTACAGAGGAATCGTGCCTACAATCTCTTGATATAAAGAAAACTGCGCGCGGAATGCACACTGATATGTCTCTTAGTCCTCTACGGAGAAGATTGCTAAGGACAATCTTTGGTGGTCTGTGCGAGCAGAAGAAGGAGAATGAACTACGAGCTAGTTGCGCTGTTTGCCGATGCGAATATCCTAACGGTGGCTGAAGCTGGAAGGATACGATGTGTGGGGCATTTGATGAGGAGCATAGCGAGCTCGATGGCTGGATCAAGTGGAGTGCAACCTGAGGGAGATCGGATGCAGTCGTGGAAAGAGGAACGCAACCACTGATCGAGTTTCTTGAAAACGGATTGGAAACTAGGCCATGTCTCTCAGACGTGCCCGTTAGGGTGGGAAAACTAAAAATAAGAAGATTGCATTACTTCACTATGATAAGAGTCCAGCAAGTGGTTGTTCCGAAATTAAAATGTTTGTTTATGGTTTTTAAAAACTTATAATCATTAGTCATACGAAGTGGTTAGATCGAATAGAGGAACTTTATTCAGGACACATTCTTATGATCTCTATTACAATTAGTGTAAAGCAAAACTAGAGGATTCCAAGATGAATTGAAAATATATACATATATATATATATTTTTAATGTTTTGATGAAAATTGAAAGTATTAATTGTTACCCCACACCATATCAAGTATACTTTCAAGTCTTATGTATGATTTAAATAAAACAATGAACTTAAGTTTTGAATATGAAAGAAACAAAGGGTACGAAAAACAAATGAGGGATGCTGTGTTAAGCACTGTGAACACTCAAAACATTTACTTGTGTGCATCAGGATTCGAAGACTTAAGCCAGCACGATGATCCGAAAACATGTCGTATACGGTTTACTTTGGTATACGCCCGGACGTAGTCACTATGCGATGGAAACGTCAGCATCGCCACAGCGTAACTTCCATTATAGAAGACATCGCATTGGAACTAAAACATAAAAAATGATAAAACGCAGTGGAAGGCAATTAGCACACATAATCGCTGTCAACTGGTACGGGGTTGTGGATTCAGTTGTTTCTACAGTGGAAACTCAACGCTGATACTTACGTTATGCATACGAACTAAATGCTCTATCGTTTGGGCCACCATGTATGCCGTGAAATAGTTCAAAATGTTGCAAATGTAGAAGGTGCGCGATTCTCGGCATTTGAACAGTTCTAATGTATGGTTCACGGTAATGCGCAGCCCGTTGAATATTTGGAAAGCGCGCCGAGTGTCCTTGCGATTAACGTAGCTCACGTATGCGTAGCCTCTGTTGCACTCTCCGTAGTCCATCAGCAGGCGGATGGAGTAGATTAGACCAGCGTTCGAAAATATCGGGACCAACTCGTTCGGCCCAAATTTCTTGGGAATTCCCCGAACAAAGATTTCGTTAGTTCGATTCGTTTCGTGCATTTTGGCAAGCAGCATAATGATGCACTGACCGTTCAAATGTTGCACTACAAACTCGTGGTTTAGCCAGACAATTGTCATTGTTGTAACTATGCGGTTGGATGCACTCCCGTCGATGCTTTTCTACAACAAATTCGTTCGCAACTCACTGCTCTGTACCAGACCGATGTGCAATGCGTAGCTTCTAACAAGTTATGCTGAACGCACATTTCTGTACGCAGTATCTATGTGTGCGTGTGCAGGACGCACTCCGTAAACGTCATTCTAGTCTCCAATAGTGGTGTGCGTTTCGGAGTGTAACCACGGCTCCGACCAAAAGACACCGGTCGCGTTAAGGCTTAAGTTAAGAAGAAAAGTATAGTAAGAAAATTAAAATCAGTTAAGTTTTTGCGCTTTTTTGCAATAGCGTCGACCCGAGCTACGTGGTTAACACCATCCTGAAAAATCTGCGAGTGTCATAATTGTTTACAAATTAAATATATTAGCACTCCGGAGTCGTTGGTTCGGAGCTGGTTCCAAAAATTATTGGAGCCGTGTTTTCCCACCACCAGTGTATCCAAGCTTCACGCATACTTACGCACAAGTTATGAATCCTAGTACGGAATAGAAAGGAACGAAAAAGAGAGAGAGAGAGAGAGAGAGCGTGATAGAATAACGGATAGAAATAGAAAAGAGTTTTTACAATATGAGTGAAAGAGAGATAGACAAAGTTATTGCACTGAAACAGAAGTATTGCGTGCAGTAGGAAACAGTCAATACAATCCATCTTCGGGTGATCTTTCCCATCCGTGTAAATTGTGGTACGAAAATAGATCAAACTGTATCATTATATTATCAACACAGAGAGTTGGCGAACGAAAAGAAATAGAACGTCGCGCTTAATATCGTTCAACGCATGCTCTGCGGCATGTACCATGTACGGCTCCAGTGTTGATCCGGACAAAACAGGAGCTTTACATAATAAGGGTTTTATCACAGTGGGACGTTGTTCACCGCCACAACCAACGCCGACGAACATTTGTGCATGCCCTTCGAGCATGGTTTCACCTCTGACACGCGAAGCCAGCTACAGTGCTGGTCTTTCTGATAATTTACTGTTTCAATTACATTGTCTCCAGTGACCGGTGGGTTCGTGCTGTGTGTGTGTGTGTGTGTGTGTGTAGTGGTAGTGGTAGTGGCAGTGTAGTAGGTTAGCCATTTCTTCCCCCGAGCTGATTCACATGACACGACTGGCCGGAACGGATAAGTTCGACTGCGTCCAATAATTTAGACCTAATTTATTATTGAATTAGCATCGATAAATCACACGGGAAATAATTACAATATTGTACGGTTCCCATCAACCCACCTGGCGCCGCTACCCGGCCCATGTTCCCCGTCTGCTGCCCTTAAGGCTACCGTTTAATTTCAACAGCTCGTCGACCTGGCTTCCTCCTGACGCGGCAAAACGTTTAAGGTAGAACTGAAAACGGTTTCGATCAATAAATAATTGAACAATCAGTGGTTGGAATGCTCTTCCACGAAACTCTTCCATTAGGTTTGACGGAAGTAAGGTTTACGGCCCAACAATCTTGACGTGCTTCCTCATACTGTCTGTGCTTGAACTCTCATGTAAGACGAATACGCCTTCGGATTGTTATGTTTTCTGAGGAAAGCTGTGTTAGGGCCAGCTTATAAAATGATGTAATGGAGTTTCTGACATTCCCGGTTGTGTGCTAAACTGCAACGGTCCAATTGTCGGAAAATGTTAGCATAAAACGGATGTTTCCGATTCAACCATGAACTACAGATCGATTGCATGATGTTGCCAGCAAACGGGCTTTTAATCACGCTATTCTGATTAATTAAGGTTTGTGGTATATCTTGGACGACTGTTCATGTAGTTAGTGCTGAAGAAATAACTACGAAATCAATATACAGTCGCTCTCATCTAAAATGGGACACATTGAAATTTCTTCGACTCGTGGGTTTCAATGCTTTGTTACTCATAAATAGTTACAATTCTCAATGGCTTTAGTGTTCAGAACCCAAGATCTATTCTATAGCTTAACAAATGCGCTTGAAGCTGGATAAAAAATAGATCAATTACCTTTGAAATACTAAACAAGCTTAGAATGAAAGTTTTTGCACGCTCACGTGTTTCAGTTCGATCGTTCGTGCACGTGTTTCAGTTCGTATTACAGAATGTATTATATATTTTTTTCAATATTCAATAACGCAATCTGTGATGGGATCAAAATGTTCCCCCAATGTGTCTCACTTTAAGTGTGCGTGTTCAATAACATTCATTCCAGAATTTTTTGTATTTCAAAGGTAGATGAACTATTTTTTTTCAGTGTTAGCGCATTCGTTAAGCGATTGCATAGTTATTGGATTCTGGTTACTAAATTTACCGACAATCGTTACTATTGTGAATAATGAAGCTTTGAAACCCATGCGGCGGAGAAATTACAACGTGTCCAATTTTCGTTTTGAGCGACTGTATGTCGAGCAGTCCGCAGTTGTTAGTTTTATGATTGTTCATTTATGAATCTATAATAGCAGAAACCATAATTTATACAAAAAAGAGAGCTCAATAGAGAAAAGCTGTTAATTCCATTTTTAACAGTAAAGAGCTGTGCCTTGTGAAACTATGTTTAAATGGACACCTAAGCAGAAATAAAGATATGTTTACGATAGAATATTTTTTAATCGCTCAATAGTCCATTTGGTGCCTAGAAATTTTTATTCTACAAATATAATGTAAAGTAAATGGCTGGATACGCCATATTTCAAATTCAGGCCACCCAACAGTTTTGTAGAAAACGTCAAAGTTTTGTGCATTAAAAGGATTTGCCTTGAATGGCAATGGCCACTATGCTTTGGGGCAATTTATGTTTTATTTATTTACTGAGGAACGGTTTTCCGAAGTATTTTGCATTAGAACTTTCATTGGAATATTTTACATTATATATGTATCGTTTAATATTAATTTTCTTAAGAAGAATCGTCAGCAAAATATGGATATACAAATGAATCCTTGCTAAACATACCTATCTGATTTCATATTTCAGTTGCTGCAAACATTTCCGCTTATTCCGGGTATAATTTTATCAGAACAAAACCGATCGTTCCTAAGGCTATAATAATACACCATCCTTTTTTCCCTTCGAATCCATATTGGTCTGCATCAGAATGCATGAACAGTTTACAGAATGTGTTGGTAGAACAGGATGAGCAACACAGCACCCAAGCGGAAGTCCGTTTTAAGAAAATCCAAACAGAATAGGATATTAGAACTTCATCGGTAAATATCCGTTTCGTGGTTCAAACCTTTACGATTTCGAAATCATCCCAACGGGTTTTGCCACTCCGACCCAGCAGGTTGGGCCTGTTGTGGAAGGAGAAAAGGGAAGTTAAACGGATCTTTCATATCGTGGTATATTTATCCATCGTTCCTTCCCACCGCATTACGTACCACTCCTGCACCACGGGACACTCACAGGTTTGAGGAGTTTACCGCGATTTTCGATAGCCAAAAGACGGTGGCACAGGAGGTGGCACAGTATTGGATGGAGCAGTAAGCTCAAAATTGTGACCCGGAGCGAGTTTCGTCTACCGATACCCATACCCATACCCTAGATTGGTCGTAATCATTGTCTTCATCATCCTCGTACCAAGTGTTTCCCACGTGCAGCAACCATTTTTCTATTTCCGGTCCGGTGGGGTGAAAAGATACTTCCAGCTTGTGCCGGGGTGCGATGAAATAGATGCTTGAGTGGCAGACAAGGCTAGGGCGCCTCGAGGACTAAAACTTGCTTACGAAACTTACTCCATTATCCGATGCTTGGTAGGAGTGCAAGCAGTACGTTGCCTGTTTGCTGCTTCCGGATGTCCTCGGGGTGTATTCTGTCTTGGCTGTTCCTTTGCCAGGTTTGTGCTTCGATGTCAATGATGCGGAAAAATGATTGAACCCTTACCCTGGGAGAGCGGCCCTTTTCTGAACGAGCGGTGCGTGGAGGGCGCTTCGTTGGACGGTCGCTGGTTTCATTTGTGGATGTAAAAGGATCCGATTCGGGTCCGTCCCGATAAAGGAAAGAATTTCACAAAGGCAACCCGACGACGGCCCGTTCTGTGGGCGAGGACTTTTCATAATTATTCCCGTAAAAATGTTACAAAATTTGCATTACAGACAGCAAAGAAGACCCGTTTCTTGGAGCGAGCTTACCACACCCGCCCTGACCTTCGTTATCTGGAAAATATTCATTTCCTTGCCAGGTTTCCCTTTACGAACCGTTTAATTGAAGTAATGGATGCTTCCGTTGCCCTCCACTAATCTACTTGGTTTGCTGCAGCAGTGGGTGGAAGGGGCCAACGAGCGCACCAAATAAAGATAAGAAGAGTAGGAGAATACGACGGTCCGGTTATATTGTGAGTTCATTCGGATATTTTCCGAATAAAGAAAAAGGACGATAGTAAAAAAGTGGATCGAACAGAAAGGTACCATAATCACCACCGGTGAGGTTAAACTTACCGGAATGCCCGGCAAGGTACAGCACAGGACGTTCGTATGGGTACGAATGGAACTAGTGCCTTTCGCCTAGTCCAATGGGTTTGTTCGTCTTTACAGTAGATGCCGTCCATACAGCACCTGGGCGACAATTAGCGAGGAGATGAACGTCATTTGTTCGGTTTGATTGCGGTCATTAGTTTTCGGATGATATCGTACCGGTGGTTCTGTTACGTGGTCCGTCGTTTTTACTATGGTTCGTTGAAAATTAGAACTACCACTGTTCAGCAAGCCTAGTCCTACAAGGGTAGGTTTCACCGGGTTAAGGATTCAATTAAAAACACTGTATATCTGCACTGACGGGAGATGGCAGTAAGAGTGTGAGTTAAAGTTGCGCTTGAGCTGATTTCGTGTAAGGTAAAATCAATTAAGTTAGTAAGGAAATTTTCCGCAAAAAAAACAACTAATTCAAATCAATCTTTTTTTTGTTTGGTTTATTAAACTAACAATACTATATTTATTTCTATTATAATACCATTAACTTAACAATGATTGTACTTAAATATTTGTCTAAATTGGTGTTTGCTAATGCTATTATAATCTGATTTCATTGTTATAAATTATTGTCATATAATTTATGAAATTTTACACGATGGTTATTCTAGACTTTTTCTGTATATAATTTAATACAGGTTTAATATTTTTTGCAAAAAGAGGTAAAGAAATTTTATTTTCTATCATTATTTCACAAAATAAATTATAAAAATTTGCAATAACCTTACAGTTTTTGAACTAATCTTCAATGCTATAATTATTTCCGCATTGCTGACAGTTTGCATTTGAACTTAAACCAAATTTACGTTTTGATCCTTGCGTGAATTTTTTTTTCGTTCACTTATGTATAATATTGGTTTCTTTGTGTGGTGTTTTTGATGTTTCTCCACAACTTTTTTTCAATTTATAGCGCTATGTTTAGTTTGAACATGTGGTGTAGATAGCATATAAATTATACATTTATTTATTGCTTTGAATGGTTTATAAACGAAGATTTCCTATTTAATTGAAGCAGTAAAATGTTAAGTCCTCCTTTTGTTTTTGGGAATGCTTACTGATGGCATTTTAATTCTAGGTCCCTCTGAGCCCATATAAAAGACCCTAACAAAAATGTTATAATAAGCATATTCATTAACTATGTCATTTTTACTATGATATATATCTTCTAAGTTAGTACGTAGAGGGTGTAAATATATGCAGAACAAAAACATTTCGATTGGATCGCCTTGTCTTACCGATCGTTGCACTGCTATTGGAGGTAGCGGGGCACCATTAATATAGAATCTTGAATGCGCATTTGCATTTAGATTTTTATGAGTAAGATTATTTTCTCGTTAAAACCCATTGCAAACAAGGTTCTATACAGAATATTATGATACACAAATGTGTAGCCCTTCATTGGAAAGATTAACAATAATAAATAGTACCTTTTTGTAGTAATATAAGTATCTTTAACATTTTTAGTCGACGGCTAATACAATAAATTTGAGGAATGTAGGCCTCTGTAATAGTGAGTACTGACTGTTTAATATCGTGGTAAAAACCAGGAATAGCCAGAAATGTGAGGATTTTTAAGGATGAATTTGGGTTCTAAAATTATCTGATAAAAATAAACTGTAGTTATGACCACTCTCTTTTTTTGCAATCGTATTCTTCCAACATAATTCAAATGTATGTTATGGTAACAGAAAGTGTTCATTTCGAAATATTATTATTTTCTGCAATATTTCAGACAAATCGTCATGAAACAATGTTCATGAAAATTTCGAAAATTCTTTTGAAATTATGAATTATTACTAGTGCAATAATTATCTCCGTACGAAACAATGCCGATGCAGTGTGTACGGGCCCGTTGTACTAATCTACATAATCTCATTTACAGTAAACGTAACCGATGCAACCCCCATTGCATGAACTCACCAATCCAGTGAGCAAATGGGTAGGTTGGGATGTGTTGTTGCCGCCCAACAGTGAACCCTTGCGTAGGTTTTGTACGTTCCAGCAACGGGTATATTGTTTTGCTGCTCCTAACACTAACAATTTCCCCGCCACGAGTGGGAATGTAAAATTCGGTGAGTTAATTTTCGCATCAGCCCCAAAATCTTCCCGGCGCACCTTTGCGTTGCGGTTCTCGCGAACATCTCGATGTTCATTTTCGCTCGCTGTCTCGTTGGCAAGGGTTACTGGCAATTACGAAATGATTTTGCCGGACCCGAAACACCCCGCCACAGCTTAACGGGTGTTGCAAATGCAAAAGTCATAAATTTGCTAGCAAAAGGAATGTGCCGCGGGTGGAGCGAGATCGATGTGGACATGGCAAACGAGCATGTGCATCACCTGAGGGATGGTTTATGAGCGTGCTTTTTACCCGAACCTGTGCCCTTGCTGCATGCGGCACGGTTGTGATACGTTTGTGCCAGATTGGTGGAAAACCACCAATCTGACACGATGTTCGTTTCGTAATCCTTTGCTACATCCTTCGTCACCCTTACGGCCAGGCGCGGCAGTTATTTACCGTGTTCTACTGCAATGCAATTACGCTCGGATGTAGCAACACGTTGCATGGCTGCGGTGTCGAAGTCAAACCCAAGGTACGATTCTGGTTGCGTCGGAAGCACGGTGTTTGGTGCCCGGAAATGATGATGAGCTGCATGCGATAGGGGATGGGTTTTTCCCCGAAGGTGTATCGATTTTGCTGCCACTGGGCGCTGGAGGATCCTTCTTCGGAAAGGATCTCCGATATTAGTCCACTGTACCGTTGAGTAACATTATGCTGCTCCTAACGCTACTCAGCGTCCAATTTCCGCTACAAACACGAGCACCGTGTTGTGGACAGTGGAATACGCGCAGGAAGGATGACCCGAGCCGTGGTGTCCGTAGGAATAATGAATATTGATAATTATGTTCAAACAGATTTAGATTTGTTTAAAATTTATAAAAAATAAATAAAACCACACTCGACACTAGCATCTGCTTTATATTCCCATGTCCGCTCCCGCTTCGCGGCAGCCGGACATCAAACGCATGGCGGTAAACAATATTCGCTTTCGACGTACGAATTTTAATCTATTCGATTAAACACACTGATAGTGTGTAGGCGAAACGGATTCCGTTGGTTTATGGGAGGGTCGCAAGCACGGGTTCAGCTAGAGGAGTTTATGGGAAAAAGAGCATTAGTGCAGAAAATTGGCAGTTTCCCCCTCCACAGAAAACTCGACGCATAACATCCACGATCGGTTCGATGTTGCCAATTGCAAGCTGCATTGCGAACCCGCAAATATCCCACCGGTATGCTCAGAAAGCTGGGGAACGAGGTTTTTGGTGGTTTGCTGCACGCTAATGTGATGTTAAATGACATTCGATTCGATCACAATCCGTAGGTCAAATCGCACCCTCAATCTGCATCCGACGGGCATGCGTTGTTCCGGCCATCTCGTTGCTGTGGGTGGCTTTGCATTAGTTGGTTTGCTGCACAGTGGAAGGTTCGAGCCAGGGTCGACCAGGTCCGTGTAGCGGGGAAAACTGGTTGCACATACGGAAGCAAATTGTTTGATGGTGTAATTGATTTTCGAGGAAACTGGAAATGAAACTATAATTAAACATGCACAAACAGTTTCATGTGCGTGGTTGCGTACAGCCGTTTGCGAGTGGGCCGAATCTTTTGCGACAAATTGATAGTTTCGAGCAGAACGGGCCGTGCGCTAGATTTATTGACACCGGTTGCCTTGGTGCCGTTGAACATCAATCATACCTAGTTTTTGTGCTTCCATATTGTGCCACAAAAAAAAAAACAATAACAAAAAATACATTTACGTTTGCGTGATGCAGTTGGTTTGCGCTTTTGCTGGTTTAATTGGCCAATCGGTTGCTGTCATCGGTCATCCGTTGCACTGCTAACGTGACAAGTTATTTGCCGACTAACGAATCGGTTGTGTTCCCTTATGGGAGGTTGAACACGCGACCGATTAAGGATAGTACTGGTCATACGTTCCACTAACCTTTGTAACTGATTGCCTGCCAGTAGAGGAAAAAGGTAGTTTTTTCACACCACTCTGGTGCATCCAAATCTATAGAGTGTGTAAATCGTTACCCGCGTTAGTGAAAGTATCCGTTTTTTGTCTTCTAGCGCGGTATTCAGAGTGATATTCATTTGTTCCGGTTTGGCTGGTTCCGTGAAAATTGTGGCTAGTCGCGTTATTGATGTAATCATTGCAACAAATGGAAGTTTCAATTGTTTCATTGCCACACAAGAGGATGAATTTAGGTTTATTGGTATAAAATTGTTTGCAAATTTGTTGATTGTCTTGCTATACTGTCGGTAATTAGGCTTCCAATGGTAATCGATCCGTGTAAAATGTAGAATGCTACAATAGTCAAAAGAACGATTAGTAATGGACGACTCTTTTCATAGCCAACAGTACTGTGGACAACTCCAACCACAGTTAGCCAACTAGTGCATAGCGAAATTATAGAAAAGATATAAAATTGTTGCATTGATATTCAAATCAGGTAGGTCATTTTGATGCCTTTACAAATTTTACTCTGCATGGTTTTTCTTCTTCTTGACTTAATGACCTGGTTGGTCATGCCGGTCATATAGTAGATTATTAGACTTATTAATATCACGTAATTGGATAGTTAATCCTCACTAGGTAGACCTGTCGTGATGGTCCTGACGTGTTAAGATCAGCGCCTTTATTGTTTTGGCCATCGAACAGACACCTGCATGTATATATAGGTCCAGTACTCATATATGCGTCTAATATATGGACATTTTTCAAAGCTAATGCAACGTTGTTAATCTCTGTCGAGAGGAAAATGCGTTGAAAGATTTTTTACTCTGCATTTGTGAAATAACAATAGTGGAGTCGCTGTATCGAGGAGCTCTAAGCATTGTACGATAAACACACTACAAGTGTCGGAAAGTCCAGCCCACCAGCTGATTACCAGATTGTGTAATAAAATTCCAAATTTTCATTTTTTGTTGTCGGTCCAAAAGTTTATGAAAAATGCTTTCTACAAAATTCTACAACATTAACATCGCTTACGGGGCGGTTTCATAAGGCAGAACCGAGAATCGAATCCCATTCGGGCCGTTCCCTCGTATGCAGGACTGGCTATCTTTTTGCGAGTTCAAATTCAAGTTACGGAAGTCATAAATGGGTCTAATACGGCCAGGCCGTCATACAATAAAAAAAATCATAAATGGCTAGGATAACAGCTCTTGAGGTTGTAGTGCCGTAAAAGATGAGGATATAATGTGTTCATCTAATAATCTTTCACTACTTTACAGCCTGTTAAAGTTTGTCAGGATCAAAAGCCTATATGGCACACTTTTATGTGGTATAATCACTTTTGTACAATGAATTATATTCTTATTATGTGCACCAGCCAGGTGTGCTGATCATGACAAGTGAATGTCACCGGATGATCCAGCCAGTAAAAGCTTTTATCGGCCGCCCACATGAACAGAGGTGGCGTGATAGGTCTGAAGTGGAGCGATAACGAAGATGCGTACGCTAAAGGTCGGGACAAATAATTGTGGGCGGTTTTTGGAAACAAAATTGGAAGCATTTGATCGACCATCACCGGCATAGGAAACACTGGAATGGTGTGATAATTGTACAAGATATTTAATATTAATTATGGATATTTTAAGAAATCTTCATTTTTTAAAGTATGATGAAGAAACGATTGTACGATTATCGCTTACGTGCCCAGTTGAAATAAAATGGTCGGATTTTCCTTTGTGATTCGTAACCTAGTATCTGGTATGTTAAGTTTTGTCCAGGGTTTTGGTGTATTGAGCAGCATTAAACCCGACAGCTTCAAAAGGGAAAGAAAAATGAACCTTTTTCGACTTTGAAGTTTGTTCTAAGAGGTCTATTGTCAACTTATTCGTATCGGTTGCATGACCAAGATCGTATGAACTCTTGCTTGCGTCTATATCAGACAGGCAGCAGACTGTGGCAGACGGTACGGTAACGGTTAGTACTTGTGCGCACACGAATAAACGGAAGCACTACAGTCCAGGCACGTAATGACTGTTGGCATTATTTTAATAGCTTAATACTTTAGCTCCCATATGTTCACATCCCACTTATACACTTGGCACTTTTTCTTCCGCTTTCGTGACATCTGTGAGAGGAACCGTTCACCTTTTACAATCGCTTTGTGTGCTCGGTACTCGAACAAAATGGTGGAGGAGAAAAGCATCGTTGTATAAGCGCAACGTTTGCGAAGAAATCGTCGCCCACAATGGAACTGAAATGGAGACGCCCGGTGGTTTTGGTTGAAAGGTGCTCTAATAGCGACTCGGTAATCCTCGAAAACGAAATTGAAGGTAACAGTGAAGCAATGCACTACGCTTCACATACGAATACGCACGGGAACTTCCTCGCGGCAAAGCCATAAACGACGTGAGCGGTTGTCTTTTTGTCGGATGGGAAAATACGTGGTCTGTGGCCGATTGGACCGCAAGCTACATTCTTTTTGCTTCGTTTTCTTACAACGGTGCACACTAAAAATAATCTTATAAGGTACAAATTATAGTTAAATGTCACGATATTTTTTTACTTATCACTGTCAATACTAAGATTCCAAAACAATGTGTGAATGATTAAAATCAAGTAAAATCAATACTGAAAGTATGATTGGAACTTTAATAAAAAAAATTTAGCTTAAAAACTTTATATCTACCGTGTAACCGTGTGGTTCGAGATCATCTCATGTACTTCACAGTAACAATTTCACTCCCACTGTGAAGCAACTAGTGTGCAAAGTAAAATTTAAATCTTGGAAAAGCTTCAGCAGACGAGATATGAACAGCGGAACAGTATTATGCTTTTTCAAGATGAGTCATCTCTTCAGCGTTATAATAATAGTCAATCATAGCGAATGAGAAGAAATTGCTTAACCTAATGAATACACTCCCCAGCGAGCATTATTGTTTATGCATAGCGAGTTGAATAGTCGAGTCGAGTGGGCACAAAGAGTAACTTCAGTCCTCTTGTGCACTTGGCCTGAAGAGCATTATTATTGCCTTTATGCGGGCGTAATACTGTCAGGCTGCTGCACTGTTTTTCCCGACGAGTGCAGCACCGAGGAGTTGCACAATTTATTTGAGCCACTGCTTATGAATGAAATCAAGAAGTCTCTGCACAGCGCTATCATCTCTAGCCGGTAGAGCCGGCATAGGGTGGGCGACAGTTTGGTCGTAGAACCGGCATCATTTCGGTTCAAGATGGCTCCTGGTGCAGCTACTGTGTCCACCCAGGAGCCGCATTTAATTGACAGTGACCGATGGTCCAGAACCAACCGCTACGACCTGCTGCTCGGTGCAGCACTGTTTCACTTACCATTTTATGATCCAAGGGATTATCCTGCAAATGTGCTAATTCTATTTTATTTTCCATTCTCTGCTCCTTTTCTTCTAGGTAAGTCGCCTATCAGCCAAAACCCCGGCGTGAGCGAGTGCGTTCATAAATTATGTGCCACTCGCACCTTCAGCATATCATCAGCACCTGATAATGGGTTGTGGCGCCTTGCTCCGTGACTCACAAATCTGCATCAGCCGTCTTCACCAGAACCCAACGGCCCGTTTCAGTGGGACCGAACTGAATCGAGCTAGACACGTGCATGCACACAGTGCTGTTGATAATGACACCGGTACCGTTGCACAATGCTGAGCTTGCACCGACCGTCAGCAGAAGATTGATTCATGTATCCACACATCGGCACACGGTTGCATGCATGCGGAAGGTGCTACCGGTGCCACATTACAGGCGTTCAAGTCGACAGAATCGAGAGGTGGTATCCACTTACATTTGCAGTCAGTGATTTCACGGCAGAAACGATCCCAACGGTATTGGCATTAGTTGCGCTTACGTCGAGTAACCTCGGCATTTACCGTCTTCCGTCCGGACGCAAGGATAGACAACTCGTACAGAGACGAACCAAGTGACGGCAAGCCTTGTGGAGAAATTAATAGCCGCGACGGGATGCGAACAGCCGACGGTGTACTTCGTACGCGGGCTTTTAATGTTGGGCAACAGTAGCGTGGTGCAGTTCCCTGCTTCAGATCGTTACGGAGGACTCGTTGTGTTGCGACGTTTGTCCCCGACATACTATGGGACGCTTGTCTCGTGTACTCTCACGAAGATGAAGCTAAGGTTTCCTGGCTGCTTTCATTCTCTTTCGCATGTTTCTTTTTAGTGCTATGGTAGATCGTGCGCCGAAGCAGAATTTTTCACAATTCTCCCAAATCAGCGGTCTGAAGAAAGTGCCGGTAGAAAAATATTATCCGTGTGAAACGTAGACCGGGGGTGGCATAAACGCTGGCAAACGGGTGGCGATAATTTATGTGCAATTAAACCTTGGTCTTGGCAGAAAACGTGTAACCCACCAGGTACCGGCGTTAGACGGGATGGATTCAAACAGTAGTTTCGGAGTCGGAAGGCAATTGGTACGTTTCGTAAGCGGTGGTACAATTCTACTCTATTCAATCGTCCATATCGTTGGGTCACGAAGAAGCAGTCCATTAATGTGTATGTGTTCGTTCCAGGGCTTAAATGAGTGCGATTGGGTTTTTAATAAGAGCTAAAGCGCTTGTACGACACTGCCCTTTTTTGCCCACCCGGTTTCGAATGGTGGCCACCCGATGGGCTGCGAAATGATCTTGCTCTAATTTCATCGTTCTATCGCTCTCCACCCCTGCGGGGTGAAGTAGGTCTATTACCGGAATGCGAGGCACTTAAATTCCGTTTGATAAATTTTTCGACGCTCGCAGACGACGTCGGAAGGTGTAGATTTGAGGAAGCTGAAAAATTGCTACAAATTAGGCTGATTTGTTGCCGGGGGAGTCTTTTACCAAACGAGCCGTACGTTGAAATTGCTCATACTTTAGGACGAGATTCAGGTGGACCGTCGAAAATGGTAACAGATGGTCAACAATGTGCATGATTGAATGTTAGGTGTCTACCAAACGTTTTTCATAGAAACTATTTTTAGAATTCATGCGCAGTTAATGACGCTGCTAGGATATTTCCTTTCTTTCGTGTAACAGCAAATATTAAGCAAAAATTGTTAACTTATAATGAATGACTTCATTAGTGCTGCTGTTGGACTGGGTTTTTTTTCAAATGCCTTTCCTGGGTTCCATTATATTTCACATAGGAATTATGAAAAACAAAGCATTCCGGCATGTGTAATTTAATTAATTATTTTTTACTTACATCCCATACATGTTCTATTTCCACCTACGCGAATGAGAAGAGAAATTTAAATCAAGCACATCTACGGCTTGCATTATACTGTTCATAGCCATAACGCAATACTTGCTGGTATTTGTTCCTCGTACTAAATTGAGCATGGCAACAAGCTCATAATACAATACAAAAGCGACAGCTTCTCCGTGCATCCGTACTAATAATCCCTGTTGATCCTGTTACTAATAAGGGTCGCGTGAAATAAATGCGAATCCTGATGTAGACTAATTTCCGACAACACACAGGGAAATTCAAAGCTGGTATCAGAAAGCTGACAACAACAAAAAAAACCCTTCAAGTGCTTAGTGATAAAATGTTGCGGTGCAGGCAAAACCTTCGACCAATTCATTTCGTTTCGTTCCATTACATTTGCAGTCGTATCATGGTTTGTCTGTTTTCCTTTCATCTTTTTGTTTTAATTTGCTCAATCGCATGCGCCATTCGGCAGGGTTGCGGCTGTGCCTTTACGTCTCCATTGGAAGCGTTCCGCTTCATTACCAAGCAACGCTTCATTAGAATCCCTTTGACCGTGTTACAGTAAATAAAGCGCTCTATCGATGCGCGTGAGTTTATCTAATCATCGATAAATCACGATATTTTTCTTGTCTCATCACAATGCTCTGCAAAGCATACTGGCACCGCCGTTCCATCCATCGGGAAGCACGTTGCGGCAGATACTGACCAACGCCAAAACTGCAAACAGCGCGCAATCAAGACATGGGATGGAAAGTTGAAAGTCACGAAGCTCATTGGTTTTAGTGGTTGCGAATTAATAAACTCGCTCCGAAGCTACTTCACTTGCCTCAAGGAGAACGGTGGCCCTCCGTTTACACTTCGCTACAGCAAAAGGGAAGGCGAGCACGGTGGAACATGGGACCTGGCGGCTAAAGCAACCACTGGGGGGTGGCTGACAAATGGGAGATCATTTTGTGCTGAACAGCAGCGCTCGATCAACCTTAAGCTTCAGCTATCGTTTCAACGAGCAAATTGCGCTTATTAGTCGGAAGTCTTACTTCCTTTGCACTGGCCGAACCAAGCCCTGAAGGCTAGAGATCTGCACCGGATGCCTCGTGTGGCCATGCTGTAATCCGATGGACAGTGTGTTTGGCTAGAGAAAGCATATGTGATTGCTTTCCTTTTCATTGAGCAATCTTCAAAATGGTTTAGCATGAGGGCTTTGGCAAACATCACGCTGTTTCTAAACCCGAAGATAAACGATCATGTATTGGCAGGAATGGGAGATTATCCATAATTTATTTACCATTTCATCTACAAATTCAATAAGTACCGACGTGAACGTTTGACAGACAGAAGGGCTTCTGTAACGAGTATGGCAACAAGGGTGATTTGAAAACATAATATAAAAGCATTTTAATAAGGGATGGTAAAACAATTATCGTAACAATATTCGTAGATTACTCTAATGAACGATGCTGTGCTATCGACAGATATGACAAACAAAATGATCATTCGCTATGCTTGCTACAGTTGTGCTGAGTGAGGAGAGCAAAATGGCATAATGTAATCAATAAGTATCGTCCGGTTGAATGCAATGGAAAATGCTTGTTCATTATCGTTTGTACCGAGTAGGACCATTCTTCGTAATAAGCTTTTTTTCCCCCTCCTGTTGAAGCACATTACGAGAAATGGACAAGAAATTTACTGCTAATCCTTTTACTCTTTGTGTTTGACTTCAACCCGCAAAACCTTTTGATTGAAAACATCTTTGCCAACGTTTTCTTGAATAAATCATGACGGAATCCACCTTTTTCAAATTAAATTATTCAAAGCATGACCATCGCAACCGGGATCGGCGCATGGGGCATTGGGGGGTGGTATGCTCGGATATCCTTTTCGGAGTAATCAGACTAGTTGAAATTTTCCGATGCGAACATATGAAACGATAGCGCGGAACAAAGACAGCAGCCCTGAGCTAGAACGAAACATGCAGCAATAGCGCAAAGATGGCACCCGAAGAAGGCTGGCCAAGCTAAACGACTTGAAACGGCCGCGATGGTACGGCCATGAGGAGAAATGTCGCGCCGGTGCTCAAAGGGAAACGTGAAGAGATCAATTTGCAATGTAAATCATGCTTTTCTATAAAATAATGATAAAAACCCTCCAGCAGCAGCAGCAGCAACAGAAGACTAACCGCCCGGGTCCGGAACGACATTGATTCCGGGCGTCTCCTGATGGTGGCGAAAGAAAAGGCAGAACCATCCACAATGACTATCAGAAGGCATGCCGGCTGGATGCAAACCGTGGGCAATGGAGACACAGAGTACTCGTAACTGTCTCTATCGATCGTTTCCATGCTTTTTTTTTGCTCCCAAAAACCACCTCCCACCCCTAGTGTTCTGCTGACTCATTCTCATTCTCCGTTCAATCGACACAATTCGCCGATCGCTCCGAGACGACCAGTTTTAGAGTTGGTGATCTGCTGCTTCCAGCATGCCGGTGGTTTCATTTCCTTTCGCGTAAACGCAAATATCGGACAAAGGGCGATGAATTTTGAAATGGTCAAATCGTGATCGGCAATCGTTCGCTGCACGTAGATGTAGTGGATGGCCATGTAAAAAAAGTGCAAGGGATGGAACATTTATTTCATATGTTACTCTTATCAGCCCGGAAAGGAATTGGGGTCGAACAAGGGAAACAAAAGGAATGCGGCGAGCCCTTCTTCACTGGAGCCGGAGCTGTTCGATGCAAATGAGCTTTTTTCCAAGTGCCGCCCTTTTGCGGGTTTGCCAGATTTATGCAATTTCCCAGCTCCACCTTTACTGCTCTAGCTCTTGTGGAACGCGCGAAACTTCTGTTGCATCGATTCTCATCAGAAAAATATCCACGAAAGGGTATTACATTCCATTGCGCATTCGGACGGAACTAATGAAATAAAATTTTCGATCGCTCAACCACATGCCCCAACTTCCGCCTGTTAGGTCTGGCTATGTTTTGCACGAGTCGCACGATAAAGACCAACAGATGGCACCAAGTGAGAAAGCGAACAGAAAAAATCTTTAAAATCAAGTTAAAAGGTTACAACTTGTGTGGAGCACATTCAACACTTTTCTAATCGTTGTCAATGGGGATGGGATAGTGTTTTCACGTTTCATTAGCGTATGGCATTGCAAGCAGCAGGCAAGAAAAAGGCTAATCCACTTTAGATGCATTTGCCGGCACACGACACGACAACTGCTGGAATCGTAATTTATTGGTTTTCGTGGCAAATTTTGTTGTACCCGCATTGGTTGGCGGTATCCGCAATTATTCGGTTACAGCCCCACGGTGCAGCTCATCCACGATGGAGAAAAACGATCATGGCACCAAGGTTCCGATATTGCAAGAGCAAGGACCTCATAAATTACACCATTATACGTGGATTGCTCAATTTAGAACATTTTATGACATTTTTTCAAGAAAAATTCGGTTCAGTAGATACCAAGGAATGGAACCGTTTAGTAAAAGGCTCGTTACAGAGAGGGCGAGACTTTAAAGGGATGGATGGAATTGAAAAATTATGAAAAACCATTAATTTATTACGTAAAGCTAATGAAGTTTTTTCATCTCCTTTCATCCTATTTTCGTGAAATATAACGCTAAAGGTATCTCAATTCAATAATTACCTATCAATTTCATCGTTCCTCATTCTTCTAAATTTAAGAAAAGTATTTTTTTTCTATCTACTCATTTAGTAATCGTTGTAATCAGATGATAATATTAAACACACGTATAGACTAAAATAATATGTGCAGTGTTATTTTTTGGATGAAACCTTAAGTTGTTCATCGATTCCGATAATTTTCATTTAGTCATTTCACGTCGCATCGACCTCAGCACGATATACTGCACCTTTTTTACGAATTATTTTCTATAAAGTTTTTTATAAGTGCAAAACGGATTTTATAAAGCAGGTGTCCTTAGCAAAGCCGGTAAATTATAATTCTCTTCTAACCGCATGTTCGGGAAAATGATGTAAGTATTCTCAACGGTTTTCTCCTTACTGATTAGTATCTAACACCTATTCTGTCGATGTCAACTATGAACAGATGCTGTGATGTGGCCATACCATATCGACCATATTACTAATGAATGTCTATATCGACTAATGAATATTCGATCGCCTGGGTATCTGGGAACTTGAATCGCTTGGGTTTGAGATGTACATGGGTACTATATACGCAGGGCTCATGACACCAATGAGTGCTAGAAACTCTCAGTTTCCCAAAAAAGATTCAATAGTACAACAGAATACCTTACAAAATAAATAATGCGTTTAATTTACATTATGAAGTGGAGAAGACAATTTCATTGTGGAGAGCTCAAAAGGAATGCACATTCTGGTCGATGTCGCAAATAATTCATACATTGATGATTGTACGTGGCCGATTTGAGATACACTCCCCACTTTCGGAATATAGTGTCCTAAAACTACCTGTTGGTATGAGTGGAACAGGCCATATGCAAGGCGCAACGATGTCCTTAAATGTAGTGGAACAGTCTCAATAATTGATTACTGGAGCACTATGTAAGGCATACTTTGCTATACCTCTTTTAATTAAATGAGAACTGTCTTCTTCGGTGGAATGTTGTTGGTCATCTGAGAAGTGCAAAGTAGGAAATCTTCAAAACGTTCTCTAATGTCTCCACTTTTTAACGGTAGTTTTAACACCTTTATTTTTCTTGAAGGTAATTCCGTCTTTCTTTAATCTTTGCAAAAGGTGGGATTTATAATCTTGCTCAGGTATATTTTTACCGATTGGACGATTGCATTCCCGGTGGAAAGATTCTGTCTCACAACTACAAGGATCAATCAGTTTTTAAGGGACTAATTTGAATAGTGTGAATTAGGATGATCATATATTTGAACAAATAATAAATATAGCCAAAAGGAAATTCTCATTTAAAATTTCTGTATTTACGTTATGAAGGTTATTGTAAAACAAACTATGTGGATAACATTGTTGAAATTATTTGTTAACCATGGATGTTATTATTTTTGCAAACTAATAACATTTTCTAGCTGTGTTTTAATCCCGCAGTGAAAACACGAGCGAAAGTTAAGAAGTGGAATAAATTTCAATTATTATCCCACAAACATACTGGAATATAAACAAGCTTTATTTTCACCGACAACTTTTCAAACCAGATGCAGTAAAGTGCAGAGCATGGTTTGGGATAAGAGGGAACCAATCTTCTTGCCCGTTCTACTTGTTTACCTGCCACTTGTGTGCGTAAACCGACACTACATTGGTGGTTCGCGTAATTTCAAAATTGGCCACACCACCACAACAGACACCAGTGGCAACGACGACTGAAGTAGACCGACCCCAAAGGAAAGTGGCGCCCATTCGCGACAGGGCTAGCTAGTGTACGAAAATTGTGCCGGATCCGCGGCAAAGTAGAACTTTCTTTTTCATTTTGCTCTCCCAACTGGAGAAACATGAAGAACGAAATTGTTTCGACACTTGGCACAACTTCATCCATCATCCTATCCCAGGGCCGGTGGTGGTAACCAATTGCAAAACTAGCGCTAAACAGCAAACCGGGCGCACCAACATTAATGAGCATGTGGGTGGGTGGTGTCACTGTATTCGCTCCTCCCGTGCCACTAGACCGTTCTCGTGGTCGTGTAATTTCGTCGAGTGTCACTGAAGACAGATTTTACGTTCCTGGTCAGCTACGAGCCGAACGGAGCCAAAGGCTGACGGTGGTGAGCAAAACAAGTTTCCAGCAAACTTTCCACTTCTGGCTCAGTGCGCGTAGTTAGCAGTGGCATAGTTAAGCCGAACAAAATTACGCTCCTGTCAATGAGATAATTAAGGTAGTAGAACAATTATTCCTTACCTAGCTGGAATTCGTTCTGGATCGTTCGCTAAAATTGCCAACGGAAGCTGTGAGGAGACGGCGAGCATTTAATGAACATTAAGTAACTACTATTAAAGTTTACACTGTAGCATAAAGATGAAGTTAAAAATATTTGTTTCTCTGAAGCAACCTTCTCCAAAACGAGGCTCTGCTCTTGTAAGTAAACTGCTACATTTGTTTTAATTATGAACATATTTACGTTCATTTGTCCACAAATCGCTGCAAGGTATCTCTGTGTTAAGTAACGAACGATTTAACTTTCTCGTTATTTCTACTTTCCTTGTTATCCCCACCAATCCTTACTCGGTGCTCCAAGAACCTTGAAGCGCCGTAAAGGTTGCAAAAGTGTATTGAACCAACGAAATGCCCTATTTTAATCAAATCAACGCAAGAATTCACAATAAAACTATCGCGAAGTGCACGGTACGAATTGTTCGGCGACATGCAAAAGAGTCCTTTATCTGAACTCAGCGCTGGCAGGATCGGACAGACCAGCGGCCTGTGCGGGAAACTGAAAAGCCGGTTTTATTTACTGCTCGCTGCAAGTTGATACCAAGCGTTTGGACGATAGTTTAGGAGTTGAAGGGAAGTTGTTTGCTCGTCGTTGTTCGCTTTGCTTTCGGCATTTATCATGTTTCGGAATGATATTTTGTGTCTCCGCTGTGTCAAACCCGTACGAAGCTTCGTGTGCCAATTGCAGAAAAATCGAATGTTTCAACAACCAGCCGCTTAGGTTGGTTACAAAACTCACGTGTAAAGTTCGCGTGCGTCCTTCCGATCTGACTACGGTCATGCAGCACGTAAGCATAACTGCCCGTCCGTGTCCAGGCGAAGGCTGAAATTTAAATAAACATGAACATTCGTCGAAGTATTCGTACCGTGCGTTTTTGTACACGGTAGCGTCTTAAAAATCTACACCGAGTATACTCTCACGGACAGGAAGTAGTCCGACCTGTAGGTGTCCATTGTTTGATAACCTGCATGGTGGCAGTTTTACTTGTCGGTTAATTTTTCGTGTGTAATGCAGCGTAAATGGAGCAAATGGCATTAAATGTGGCACCTTCTGCAAGTGTGTGTGTTTGTGATGATGAATATTCAACTGGTTCTTTATGAGGGTCCACATTAGCCCTCCAGCAGTATAACAAGACGTTCTTTGCGTTTTTTGATCCACCAGCAAATCTATGCCAGTTTTGTCACAGTAAAGAAGGTGAGGTAAGCGTGTAATAATGAATCAGCGTCTAGGGAGGGGAATAATCACTCTCTTCAAAGAGTTGAAACAGAGTGAAAGAAAAGTTATATGGATTAAACTTTTTGACTCAATCTTTGAAGATTCATGAAAAATTATTATTCTAAACTAATCCTTTAATTACTCATTTGCATTTGAACGCACATTCTATCTCAGTGCCGACTAATGGTTCACTCCTTTTGGTTTCAACTCACTCTTTGTGTCGACTAGTGATTCACTCCGTTTTGTTTTAAATTATTCATTAAGAATGAGTATTTGTTTTGTTACTCCTTTTAGATTTCAATCACTCAATTGCTGTTATTAGTCATTTATTTCGTTTCACTTTCGTGTAAGCTTAGAATATGGTGCAATGATAATATAATCTTATATGATATTTCATACTTTGTTACATATGTTTGCTTTGTGTTGTATTCGTTATATATTACAAAAACTGAAAACTCAAAAACTAATCACTGCTACAAAGTGATTGATATCCGAAGCGAGTAACAAAACACTCACTCTCTTTTATTGAGTGAGTTGAAACAAAACGGATTGACTCATTAGTCGGCACAAAGCGAGTGAGTAATAAAACCCCTTTATGCTGAGTTGAAATCATAAACTCTACTCATTTACTCTCTCCTACTTAGTGTGCACATCTCTACCAGTGACATTTATAAATATCGCTATAAAGAGCACAAAAATCACGTGCTGTTTTTAATGAAACTTTTAAGAATGATTCATTTAAATTATGAGTCGGCTCTCAAAATACCCATTGTCTGGGGATTCATTAATCCTCAATGGTTTTTGAATTTTTTGAGACATATGAATCCGTTTTTAGACACTCAAAGATTTATTCAAATTATTCAATCCAAAACGAATCCATCCCTTCATTATTACATTAAAAAATAAAAAAAATTGCAGTCTGCGAATGGCATATGTCATTCGAATTGTATGCACATTTTGGTATATTTATTCTATCACTGAAATTCGCTCGAAACTGTGTAACAGCTTACCGAATAGCTTGTTCCAATAAATTATTCTTGAATAATTAAGTTTGCTACTTGCGAAATAACGCTAGACATTTATTTTCCACAAGCGGTGCTATCGTTCATTCATTGCCACACACCTTGAATGAAGGCGCTTCTCAAGAAGCAACGCGTTAATGAGCAATGTCGAACGGAAGCGTAGGATGTGTGCGAAATGAGTTGTGCTGTTGCGTACGTAGCAGCTCACATTTGACTCCCTACGCATCGTCCTCCTTTGTCAGCCTGTTCCGCACCTTCAGCACAACTAGACTTTCGCTGCATCTCAGTACCGGAAAGCGAAAATCAGGCACAATGAATGGGTTAAACGAGCGAAGAAATGTCTATTTGTCTTCTCCATACTGTTTGCACGACAATCCACGTATACAAATAGACAGGAAGACACGGCCGCTTACACGCCGGGTCTGTTGTGCCAGTGACAGTAACGCGACGGGCGAACCATTGTCAATGCTGTCATCATTGTCTGGAGGTGTGACTCGCATCACCTTCCGGCTCAGGAAAAATGGAAAACGTTGCCACACATCTGAGAATGTTTTGCGTGTGCTTTAGGTAAGCCCCCTACTGGCGGACCGAAGAAACAGGCGAGTGAAGTAGATCCTTCGCCGAATGAATAATTGCTACGACGATGTAGGAGGAAATCAAAGAAAACGAGAAACCGTATGTATCGAGAGCGGAAAAAAGGAAGTGGTGCTTTTTTTACGGAGCCTGGAAAAAAATACTTCCTGCCAACGCAGTGTTCGCACGTGTGGCGTGCGTACGTACACACTCGTAGTGTAGCTAAATGATTTTTATTGCAGTCCGTTATTACGTTCCGTGACAAAGTAACATTGTCCGTTTGATACATGGCGTGGCATCTTTATTATGCTTTTCTTCGTTGAGCCATACTTCATGTAATACAGTTGTATGTTAGTGGATTCCATATTGTGCCAGATATTCTCTTCTCCGCCTCTGCATACAGTAAGGACCCCAACAAAGCTACACTTTCTGCGCTTTTAGCCTTTTAGTGACATTAAAATGTGATCCACTCCTTGCGCATATGCCTTTCTTACAGGTACTTTACTGCAATAAGTTTGATACGAATAGAAATATTCAATTAAATTTAAACGTTTTCCTTGTCGCAATTCAGAAGAAAAATAAAGGGCTTTTTCGCGTCCACAACTGTGTTCCCGGAAATCGTTATTCTGGCAGTAGGGCCATCGTTAAAGGTAGAGGCGTGTACATTTATTCGCCGCTTCTCGTACGTACGAATGTTGGAAAAGTATCAGATCTACACTCCGTCCATTCCCATCATGAGAAAACAACTCTTTTGGCCGTCATTGGAAACAAGCAATGATATGTATACACTACAGGTGAAAGCAAAACAGAACCGACCCCGTACTGCAGCAGCACGTCACGTGGTGCTTTGTTTTGGGGGTGGAAAGCAAAACAATAAAAGCGGGGTAAAAGCTAACGGTGTTCCCATAACCACAACTCTTGTGGGGCATGACTTACACAGCGCATAATGGGCGAAAACAATCAAGTGAAAATTTTAAGCCCATTTTTCATAAGCACATTACCATTTTCCCTAAAGCTACAGTTACAGGTCGGTAACGGTTCGACGGTTGAGAAGGTGAAGCGCTAGCGAGAAGCAGGAGGTGATGGACCGATTGACGGCCATGTTGGTGAACATGACCCGTTACAAGGCGCATCCTTGGAATGGAAATATTCAAGTGTGTGCAGTGAAATATGAACTTTTTATGAAATTGTCAGCACTCGGCTAAGGCCTACACTCACTTACGTACACGCGTATAAACTCATCATTTGTGTATCCAATGATCTTGCACGCAGGGAGTCTGTACAAGGTTGAAAAGACCAGGAAGATACCAGCGAAATGATAAAATGACGAGGTCTGGTATGGTTTCTCGTGCGGACTTTTTATAAGGTAAAATGTGTGCTCCACGAATCGGGGAACCTAACTCCAATCTCAAGCTCCAAAGCATTCAGCGTACGGAGTAGGCAGCTCGATTTTCCAATGCCGGTCCAATGGCATCAGAACACTGTACCCAAGTCCCTAGTAAGCGGAGCCGGTGGTGATGATGATGTAGAACGAGGTTTTATTTTATGGTTCTTCAATATTCGACCTCGGTATGAATTTACACGAGAGAGAAAGAGAGAGAGACAGAGAGAGAGAGAGAGAGAAAGCGCGCGCGCTCGGAAGTCAAGCCAACTCGACCACTTCCGATGGGAAAACAGCGTTCTGTACCAGGCTCCAGGGAGTAGGAACATCGGCCTGGTTGGCCCAGCATAATTCAGGTCAGTGCAAGAAGGGCTCGTACCGGCGTTGAACCGGGTAGGAATATATGTACGGCCGGCAAGGTAGTGCTGATGGCGGCGAGTGGAAGATGAACAATAAAACTCGCTCTTCACTGTTATACTCTACCGGGAAGGAAAGAATTTGCAATCTCATAAACCCCCACTCTACGAAATGCGGGCCGCAATAGCCCACATGGTCCAGAACCGCAGATCGGATCGAGTGGACGATAAAATAATGGCGTCCCGCGTGGTGTAGCGCGTGGACAGATGAGAGCAATCTTTGCGAAGCTATATAAATGCCACAAACTGAATAGCATTGTGGGCGCTAAGCTGCATGGGGCCCCGTACGTTCGACAACGGACTGGGCTATCGATGCTGGTGTGCTTGGGCCCTTGGAAACCCCATGTTGAACCTCGATGGCGTGGAAGGATAATAGCTTCGAATGCCAGATACGTGGTCGAGTTGATATACACGATCGGGTGTGTAATTTATCAATTACTGCATCTGGTGAAGCTTCGGGCCTAGTGCTAGATTTCCAAGGTGTGAGCTTTGTGCAATTTATTGAAAATCTGTAACTGTTTAATGAAAAACTGTAAACGCACGTAGATTATTTCCCAGTGTTAGCTGTACAAAATGGCACTTCTTACTTATCATTATTTTATTATTATAAGGTTTGTCATCCTTTAAAATAGAATTTATTTACCGTTTTTTCACTCTACTCAAAGTCCCCCTATCGGTGGCGAATCCGATATTATTCTATGGAGGATTTGATTTGTAGACGTATAGTGTTGGGTGCTTTCAAGCACGTAATATTTGCTGCCTATTTTCACCTCACGATTACCGCAAACGGTTTAATAGCCCGGAGATGATCCGGAAGCGGAAATGTGCCATACCATGCTGGGCCATAAAATCAAACCATCCCATTCGCAGGCAGGTCATATTCCTCGCGGAACGTAAATGGCGTAATGAGTGCCGAAATGAAACTGACGACAACAATCGTCACCGTGGCTGGCAAGCGAAATCGATTGTTCTGCACCTTACAGATACGAAATGGACATCTTCACCTTCCCTTTTGGCATAGCTGCGGCAAAAGGGAGTCGAGATGGAGGGGGAAGATTATTACATACGTATTCGCCCAACCAAAAGAGCTCGTATGACACAATTGTTGGGCTCACTGTTACGCAGCGTAAGGTTGGAGAGTGTTTCGATCGAGGTGTTAAATAAGAAGCCCTCGTAAAAGCTTCAACAAGAATCGTTTCGTTCCACAACCAACGACTACGACATTTCGGAATCGTCTCTGTGCAACACAATTGTGTTTTGATTAGCCCAATCTACCAGATCATAGGGAGGGAAATAACAGACGAAGGCTGTTGGAACGAACACAAGGAATGGTAGTGGAATAAAATGAAACTGTGGCAATTATGTGTGTTGATTTGTTACTTATTGTACGCAGCAATGATGTTAGATTGTTTTTCTTTTTCTTTTTTTACCAAGGATAATTTACCACGATGACGACACGATGAAAGATGAAGCCCATCATCTTCGACAACAATCATTATACTTATTGTATATGATATTGTTTATGGAGGGCTTTTATATTTTCGTCGAGTTTGAAAAGAATACTCTAGTACTAGTGTTAGGAATAACAGCGCACTAAGATAAATTGTCCCCAGGTCACTGAGTCAGTTACATTAATCGTTCAACTCCCAAACTGATTAGTTTATCTCTTTCTCTTTCGTCTTCGTGTTATCTTTGGAATAGGCTTGAAGGCACTGTATTGAACACATCATTCATTTATCTCTTGAGCCATGACCCATGAAAAAGTGATTCAATCCAAGATTTTTTCATCAAACGCTTGACAGTATCAACGCTACAAGTACTCTTTACAATTGAGTCATGCATTCTTCCATCCGCTTGTATCATCAAGAATAACAGTTGAATATAACATGATCTAAATATAACATGGATATGCTGGTGAATCACATGGACCCCCTATGACTCGGAAAATATGCGGAGCACTTTTAACTTCTGGGGTAATGATCGCAAAATTTATGTTCCAGAGCAGTTTATTGGCATCATGCATTGGACGTTCTGCAATGTGTATATCGTGTGATTTTCCCTTAAAAAGCTATATGATCTTGCACTGTCATCGTTATACAGTTTTTAATTTAAAAAGGGATCAAATTTTCGTCTACCTTTAGAAACACCTATACATTCAACGAAGTAACATCGACAGAACTCACATAACGCTCGGGTCCTGGAATACAGCATAAGATTAGCACACGAAGACATATGAGACCAGAAATATTATTATAGGTTAGTTTGTCTGTGTTATCAGAGCTCGTTTAGGGTTAATTATTTCATGTCGCCATTCAAATCACTTCCATTTGTAAATGTAGAAAATTTCAAAATAAAGGAAATAAACCAAACAACGGTTACCGATGTATTCACGTTTGGTGTTGCACACACGATGTCTTTTTCCATTTGGGAGATTGAAACCGAAAGGTCAATGGGTGATAATGAACGAATTTTAAAACATCAAACATGGATGGCTAATAAACATGCCACATCCCATGAATACTCACCAATATGTGGCTAGTTTAACTTAGCTGCCGTAATGCAATTGCTGAATTTATGACCATTTTTGTATATGACAACCTGCTGAATATATGCTGATGTTGTTAGTAATATGAAGTGTGTATCGTGAACAAAAGTGTAGTTCATCCATGGAATTCCCGCTAGTGAGTGAATTGTATAACTTTGGGCAACAACACTCTCTTAGCGCAAGTTTCTGTCGAATTTTAAAAGGTTGAAATGTAGTGATTTTAATACTAATTTTCATGGTGGTCATAAACGTGAATTACTCCGCAAACCCGTAATTTAACCCTATTTCTGCTTCTTCGCTAATGCATACAGTTTCCAATATTTCCCTAATTTATGTCCTTGCCGTTTGTTACAAATCGATTGCTTTAGTGTAACCGTGGAACCAATATTCCTCACGACATGGATGGCACCAAATGCCTCACACACCAAATGCTCCCTCGTATCTGAGTCAGATTATTAGTTTATGCATAAATATTAAGTACCCTAAACCACAAGATACTCATTATTCTAAGAGTTGGTCATTTTTTATATTGTTGAGATGTTTTATCTCGTGGGCGGAAGCGTCGATGGAAACCAACAAAAAAAGCACATTTTTACCTTCGAAATGTCGTCGATGATTCGTTCATTTTCATACATATTCAAGCAGCAGTAACATTTTACAAAGAAAAGACAGACCTAGCTTTCAACTTGTACAGCGAATAAAACATAAAGACTTTGATCAATTGATAGAACATTCAATTTCAGCTAAAAGTTTTTTTATTTCTGTATTAGTTATGTCATTATTTGAAGCTACGTTTGAAATTTTCTCTAAAATAAATTCAAAACGGTATGAAGTGATGGAAAAGACCAGCGATCGATCCGGGAATGTGTTGTTTGTTCGAATTGCTGTTTCTTGTTTTTTGTAATATGTTCGTAAAGCGAGGTGCCTGTGGGTTTTAATTAAATTTTATACAAGCCATCGAGAAGTATCGCAACATCCGGCCCAATAACCTAGCCGTCGATAAACTTTGACGTCATAGTTAACGGTAGTCATCTTTACACTCTTGGATGTTTCTGCTGATCTGGTTCCCGGAATGAAAATAGCTTTCAATGTTAAAATGTAAACTAAATGGTGTGGGATCTTTGCAAAATCTACGTAATACCAGCGAAGATTAAGAACTTATTTGGAAGCTGTTTTAAACTTTCCAAAGAATCTTACTTGGGTTTTAAGTCATGGTTAATAATTTGACAAGATGAACCGCTGTGTCAAGCATAAGAATGCATAAAATTGGCTACCATGTTTTGTTTAAATACTATTAGACTTTTGGATTTGTTTATAATATATTTTTACTTTACTATAAAACTAAGGAGAACACGATGTAACCTTTTCTAAAACGTTATTTTTCGTCGCTCTCACTTACATATTATTGAAAAGACATTACGGAATTATTTAATCTTATTCTACACTGTTTAAGGAGCGTTCAGTTTTACCGCATCGTAGATGGACTTAACCACAGCAAGATTTTCAAGAGGATAATACTTTTATGTAATCTCTGGGTAAAAGATAACTTTTTCAATCAACAAGCCACATTTGCCGTCGTTCGGTTATTGGACTATCAGCTCGTAATAGCCCAGCACTCGACCGCATGCTCCGGCTAAATCGGAAAATGTAGGGTTTTAACATTGTCGATCCACAGTTCCGAGAGTAACAAGATAAGAACGCTTGCTCAAATGTCGGTTTATCCCAACCACAGACCCCCTTCGGCTTACAGTTAATCCATCGTTAGCAAACTATTCACACGCAAATGTGCGGAAAATGCTTCCTACATCAACCGATCGCTTTTTCGGGTAGCTCCATTTAGCGCTCAGTAAAACAACTATTTTTGACATTTTATGCTGTCGGCTGGATCATCTTTGTTGTCAGCTCTGCCCGTTTGCTTGTGATTTTGGTGATATTGAAGAATACTGACTCGGTTGGATTTACAACTCACTTCATTTTCTGCCAAGTGCATCTTTCGGGTCGGAACGACACTCTCGTCCGAATCAAAAGTGAAATTTACAAGGGTAAAATTTACAAATCGAGCCATCTGATCTTTTCGACTGACATGTCTTTATTGCACAGGAACATTGTGGGTGAAAGGTGTAATGTGATATTTTACATTTTTTTCTTCAACCTTTACCCTGTTGACTAAACGCAAGTGATGACCTCCCTGCAGTTTTCCACATGATTTGACCACTTAAGAATTTTACTTCATTTTTATTAGCAAACAGTGCCAAATTATGTCCGAAAGTAAAGTTTTTCCTCTCTAAGTTTGAATGTACTTCGTTGAAGGCGATCGCGAATGCTATTGAAAGTCGTTTTGATCTGTTCAATAAACTATTATTATCGTCCACTGGAGATGTAGTGAATGTTATTGCGCGTAAAGTGTGAAATAAAGGTTCTAAATATTCATGGATTAAAAACAGGACATGTGACCTACACAAAACTTTGCTTGTTTTGAAATGCTATTTTACATAATTTTTAATTAAATAGTGAGAGAGTGATTGAATAAATTTGTCAAAAGAGAGAAGATAATTGAAAATTAAATTCAAATAATTTTGCACCAATATGTATATAGTTTCGTGCATAGCATAGAGCTGGATATTAAAAACCTACCAGAATAGCATAAATGACTAAATGTAATATTGTTTGCTTTATGCATAATAAACAGCACTCAAGCAAAATCACCTAGTTAACTAATGTGATACAAGATGTGTTGTATTGAAACTACCCAACAACAATGGTGATATCTGTTAAGTCCCACAAGCCTGTTTAGTCGCACAAGGAATGTCGGTAAAGTTGAAACCGACAGAAAAGTTTTCATCCGCACTTTCTGCCCGATAACATCTACCTTAGGAAATGTGTCGATGTGTCAATGCTGGTCAACATACTATGCTCTTGTTTTTTTTTTCACCATTTTATGCGCTTTACGTTCTTCCGATTTATTTTTATGCTGGTTTATGCTGGTTTCACTAGTACAAACGATCCCCGACTGGATCCCTTACATGCATGCTTACTTTCTCTAGGCAGCTGTGATTGGAAGTACGAGTAAATGGGGATACTCACGGTGAATATGAACAAAAATCTCTTGTCCCATTGAGACCACCGCTGTATGGCACGTAAAGTTATTCCAACTCTCATCGGACGTCAACAGTCAACAATACGAAGAAGTCTGAAAAACACGTAAACACACATATACAGCTCACCAACTATCATCAATGGCTAGCGTCAAGTTCGATACAACTTGACAAAGATGTAGCAACGATTCCAAGCCGTGGGTAGTCTTTAAAAGAAATCCATAGAGCAGTCCCACGTGACACACGAACAAAGGCAGGGAGTGACTGTAAACTAAAATCTTAAACAGACATTTTTGCTTCTCTGTTACTTATCCTGCCAGTGTTGCGCTTCTAGGTCCGAAGGGAAACAGCGGATATTTGGCTGTAGGGAAAATAAATAGAAATCCAGCAACGTCCGGCCGAAGAAAGTTTACAACATTTTCCACACTTCGTTTTTACTGATGCTGTAAGTTTTTCAAGGACTCTCGTTGGGTGTTTGGTGTTCGCCTGCCCCCAGGTATGGGGCAACGCCCAAACCGCCCTGTCGACGACCGCTCGAAGAAGAAGAAGGGGTCAGTAAATAAAAGTTTGACAAAGTTTTCTGCAACGAGCGCTGGTTGCTGCTCGTTTGAGTCGACCCTAGCCGGACGAGAGCATGGCCGGCAACAAAAAAGCTTCCCAACTGGTCACAAAGCAATGTATGTTTCTTCTAGACGTTCCACAGGAAGAGTGTAATGTTGATTGTTGTTAGTTAGTTTTACCCCTGTGCAGTGTTGTATTCCGGGTTAGTTATGATAAGATGTGGATAAGTACGGCGTCATGTACGTATCATTCGGACAATGTGCTAGCTAAAACTTGATCCTATTGTTGGACAAGAATCCGCAATTGAATGTTATCATTTCGTCCATAAATAAACGGAATGTGTGTAAGAACCATTCGGAAGGAGAATGTTTGTTTATTTTCCCTTTAAAAAGTGTATTTGTGTGATTCAGTTCAGGTAGCACATGTGGTGATTAGTAATTTCCAAAGAAACCATCAGTAGATTTTGGGTTAAACTTACACTATTTACCAGAGTGGACAAACACTTTGATTTTCGTGTAACCAAAAGGGAGTAAAACGTTCTCGGAAATAAAGCTGTACTGACTGTTAATTGGTGTTATTATTCGATTGATCAGTTCTCCATGAAAATAAACCACCGTAGCAATCATTCAGGCTACAACGAAATTACATTCTGTCAACCAGGTCATCATCCAAAGCCCAATGAAACTTCACTAAAACCAAAAATGCAAGTGTAATTCAAGCTGCCTCCCGAAATGATTCTCGACGACCTGTTTCCACACAGATCGAAAAGCACCGGTCGGAAAAACGATCCAATTCATGATTGATACACTTGCAAATGAGAAATTCAATTTCAATTTTTCATCACCAACAACCGTCCCGTTTTTGGAGGAGATGCTTGGCGTTTGTTTTTATTTTTTGTGCTAGCTCAATCTGCACCCATGTGCGACTCACTGCATGTTGTCATCGCGACGGAACTCAACACACGTCACACAGGGACCGAGTGGTATCGGAAAGCAGTGGAAAGATTTGGGAATCGTCGTATGCTGCACGTCGAAGAATTCGGTCATGCCGGAAAAGTATCATCAATCTGGCCCAGCTTCACTCACCGGTATGGGTGAGCCGGCCGTGCAACGGTGCTTGTGCTAAAGCGTATCCTTGTACTATGCATCAGCTAGCTGAACGGTCGTATGGATTCGAGCGTTACTGCACGTTCCCATCATATTGGTCTCGAAAAAAGCCATCCTTAAACATGGAACGTTCATGTCCTTTATACGTCACGCTGCATCCGTCCGCACAGGCATACTTCTTTCATCCGTACCGCTAAGCTCTCAGTCATCGGGTTCATGACAACTGAATATAGTGCTAGGTTTTACAGAATGAAATGAATAAACCTCGCACTCCAACCACTTTGTCTTCACCTTGTTTAGCCCTTCACTGCACTGGAAAGCTCTTCTGCACAGCTATCGAATAGCGACCGATGAGGCAGTTTGGATTGTGATCGAAGTACATCAAAGCGAGATAGAGGTTTCCTTTCGAAATCATTCAATGTCGATTGGCAGGTGCAGAATTGACAACAGGCGCTTATGAAAGATTTGTTTAATATCCTACGTTTGACGTTCATAATATTGGAAATTTAGTTTCTGTTGCGTATTAATTTCCAAAGTAATATTCCATGTTACCATTATATTCCTCTAATTGAATTTTAATAGCTTTTATTGTAATGATGCATTTATTGATTTTAATTCTGAACATAACTGTGGGCAATAACAAAAAGTTAGAGTAATTTGGATTCACGAATATCAAAAAATAATCAGTTATTTCAAACATATTAAATTCAACCGAGTGCAAACATATTAAATACAAACATCGAATCCGGTGGCAGTAGTGAAAGCTAATTCCCGGTGTCCATGCGGTTCGAAATCCATTTGGACCGTTCCTCTGTAGTGAGGACTGATTATCAAACTAAGTGGTATCAATTATGCTAGTAAGCCATTATATTTCCGGCATGATCAAACAGGTCGTTGAGCCTATATGATGAAGTTGTCTCCAAAATGTGCATCATCTCAGTATGAGCGTATCACGCCCCCTCTGTTAATGTCCTAAATGGATATCACGAACTGGGTCATCCTGTGCCATTTCCATGATGTAGTGACATCACCGCACAACTTATGAGGCTCGTTACTATGGTGGTTCCTCCATTGTACTCCACTCCAACATTGCCCTCTCAAACGCGGCTAAGAGGGGGTCGTCAACTTTGGACAGGGTCCTCGTCTCACATGCGTATGTGATTACTGGGACTGTATATAGCTTTTATACATCTTTTTTGCGAGGAAGGAATCGTTTGAATCTCACCGGGGGCTGAGGCAAGGAGACGGGCTCTCCTGTTTGCTGTTCAACATTGCGCCGGAAGGTGTCATGCGAAGCGCGGGCTTCGACATACGGGGCACGATTTTTACCCGATCTCTTCAATTCCTTGGCTTCGCGGATGACATCGACATCATCGGACGGACATCTGCGGCGATGTGCGAGGCGTACACCCGACTGAAACGCGAGGCCGATAGGATTGGATTGAGAATCAATGCGACGAAAACAAAGTACCTGCTTGCCTGAGGCTCTGACCGTGATAGAGCTCGACTGGGAAGCAGAGTATCAGTTGACGGCAAGGATCTCGAGGTAGTAGAGGAGTTCTGCTAGCTTGGAACGATCGTAACTTCGGACAGCAACATCACCAGCGAAATCCGAAGGCGCATTGTTCAGGGAAATCGTGCCTACTACGGGCTCCACAAACTCCTGAGATCCAGAAGACTCCAACTGCGCACGAAATGCACCATATATCGTACACTGATACGTCCGGTAGTCCTCTACGGACACGAGTCCTGGACTATGTTGGCGGAGGACGCCAATGCACTCGCCATTTTCGAACGGCGAGTGCTAAGGACTATCTTTGGTGGTCTGTGCGAGCAGGGCGTGTGGAGGAGGAGAATGAACCACGAGCTAGCTGAGCTGTTTGGCGATGCGGATATCCTGACGGTGGCCAAAGCCGGAAGCATACGTTGGTTGGGGCACGTGCTGAGGATGTCGGTCTCATGCCCCACCAAGAAGATGCTCGTCAGCGACCCGTTCGGCACGAGACGTAGAGGAGCACAGCGAGCTCGATGGCTGGATCAAGTGGAGTGCTACCTGAGGGAGATCGGATGCGGCCATGGGTGGAGGATTGCAGCCCTGGATCGAGTTTCCTTGAAACGGATTGGCGACCAGGCCATGTCTATTAGACGTGCCCGATAGGGCAGGCCAACCAAGGACGAAGAAGAAGAAGACATCTTTTTTGCTAGTGATGATCCTGATTATCCTTTTGCGAGTAAACTCAAGTCACGGAAGTCAGGAATGGCAGACCAAGACCTCTCGAGGTTGTTGTATCATAGAATAAGAAGAAGACTATTTGTGTACATAATTTGTTTCATGTTTGTCCCACAAGGTTAAAACGGTATTATCTCAACAACAGTAGACACATTTTCTTCAACAAATGCATTAACTTTGGTAAAGAAATCCTAATTGACGAAATTGACGACAAAAGATCAAATTGGCGTTTACTTTTTTGATAAAGATAATCATTTTCTGCAGACACTTTGTATCTAACTCCTTTATGTCTTCTAGGATAGACTAACGTTGTGCTTCACCGTAACAAAAGTTTTTACCATCCATACATTTTGACGCGTTCGTTTTTCGTTGCAAAGAATAGAATATTACCAGCTTGATCGATTATAACTATGTTTTTGTACCGTGCATATTGTAAGTCAATCTGATGAGTTTTAGCTAGGAATATTTCTAGACACTAGACAAGACATTCTCATCTAAACACAAAAAAGCGAAGCTAGAAAGCCCTCTCCATTTTAGGTTAAAGCTGTTGCTTAATGAAGCCATCATTACTTCCAACAAGTTGTGCGATGTTTTCCTTCTCCGCACAACAAATTACTTGAAACACTGGCATTGTAGCGTTCCGCATTAAGTGCAGTGCACAGGCTAATAATGCTTCCAACACTTGATGTTTCGTGATAAATCATCATCATCATCGGTGAACTCTTTGGCAAAGTTAAGCACCGATCATGCAAACTGTGCCAGCGTGAAATTCGTTCCCATGTCGCCGGCGGTAGCGATTCATTTTCCCATAAATTTTAATTATCTACAACATGTTATTAAAATAATCACGAACCGGTCCGGCTTGGGTGGGTGGTGATATCCCGGCGCGTACGAAATTCGTATCCGTATTTCCGGCAACCGTTAAACTGCATGGAACGTGAAGGCACAAAAGAGGGGTTTTCTGTTTCATGTGACGCTTTCCACCTGTGTCGTTTAGCACCTGTTTTACGATGTGTTCGCCTATCGGCTTAGGTCAGCAAACTATTCAACGGAAGAGTGGGACTGCATGCTGGTGTGATCGATAGTTGATGCTTTAGGGTTAAAGTGTTCGAACCACGCAGGGGGTCTATACTGGACATGCTTCCACAAAGGTTGTCATGAAAGGATGAACGGCGTTGGCAAACAATAGTTGTGAATGTGTTTATTAGCTAGGTGTTTTATTAGTTGAGTGCTTCATATGGTAGTGAAAATTCCGTTGTTGTTCGTCGAATTTATTCCTACCATTTTGGAAAAATGTTTTTTACATGTTTTTATTGTTTAATATTATGTGGTTCTTCACCTGAAACTGACGGTTCATTTGTTATACAACTATAAACGTATCCTGTACATGTACGTTCTAATATTCGGGATTAACTTAACTAACCTTCCCAACGGAGCTTTCCAACACACTCTCCAAAATTAAGTGCAAATCTAGCACAATCCAATGGCGCTCACTGTGTGACCACCCTGTTTCAAAACATTTTCTTTGCCATTAAACAATCTGCAACTTTCTCACGATCCCGCCGCTAGAGCGGCACTAACATTCGCTGCAAAAGACAATCAGAAAATCTCATTAAGCCACTTCTTTCCAACGGTAAACCATATTATCGAAACATTACATGGTGATTAAACTTTCCGTTCTCCAGCGACCCTGGCGTGGGCTGGTACGAACCACTGTTCTTGCTGTTCCAACGCCAACCCCCGCGATACTTCATCATCATCATCACCATCATGCTCATCGTGCACTCTAGCCCGCCATTGGTGTCGGTGAAGGTGTTTGAAAACAGAGTGCTCCATTCCCCATTTCCCAGCACAAACCTGCACGAGAGTAAGCTTTCCCGAAGCCGCAAACGACGGGCGTTCATCTGCATCGAGGCTTCGGCTTACAATCCTGTGCGATCATTGTTTTTCGGCTGCGCGAAAGGAATTAGCACCAGCGGGAAAGTGTGTGCAAGGGAAAGAAAAAAAGAAATCGTAAGCGCTAAAATAAACTTTTGCTCCATATCCTCCTGCACCATTGGGTGGGGATCCATTTTGAGATATTTCTCGAACTTGCCGTCTGTACTTGGGGAACAAAACCAAAGTACAGTAAAAATTAAGAAAAAGAACAAAAACGTAAAGCAGGAGCGAAAATATCATAAACCCTCCGAAATGTCGTATGCAGAGCTATTTTATTTTCCATTGCTTCTCATTCAAGGACCGTTTTTTTCGTTTTCGCCCGTTTTGGTGCGAGCGTCGTCGTTATTTGAATTGTGATTATGTGCCTTTGTACAGGGAACCAGGGACTCATTTTTCTTCGCATCGTCTTTACAGTGGGCTGGTGCGTGAAAAATGCACGACAGTGTGCTGTTCTCACTGGAAGGCTCTCCACATCCCGGCGGGAAGCTTTATTAATCCAAATCTGCATCGTTGCTTTTGAGCAAAAGCGCTGAAACTGGCACAAAAACGGTGGCGGTAGTGTAATGAAGACATATTCTTCAAATATAAACTAGCATTAACATCAATTTTTCTTTTTTGCTTTGTGACAATCCTATCGTTACCAACACGGTTTACCCGTTTATGTGAGGACAAATCTTGTTCAACGTGTATGACACAATTGATTTTCAAGCCAAATGGGATGTACAGAACACGGTGCAGATAATCTCATATTAGTATGTACGGTGTATTAAGGGCCCTGTATCATACAATTTGTTTTACTAAACGTTTTTTTTACGGATTTTTACTTTTTTGTATGACAGCCAGACCAACCTTGCTCTGGGGGAACGGCTCAAATAGGATTTGGGTCCCCGTCCGTCGTGTGAAAGATTGCCGCCGATACCACTAACCCACCGTGTCAAAATATTTTCAATAATATACAATATAGTAAATATTTTTATTCTCGTGTTTTTTTGACAACTCGCATTTAAATTTGTGTAGCAGAGACATTACTATCAACGCCTCTGTTACATGCCATTAATTTATTGATGATAGTTTCTTCGATTTAGCATCTTTACTATTGTACCGGAAATGATTTAATATTTTCCCAAAACCTTACATTTCCTGTATTTCCAACGTCAATCGTTCATTACCAGAAAATTTAATCTGTAGAAATACGTGCCCAAGATTGTGTTAAAAATTGTTCCAACACATTAAACACAATTACAGTGCACATTAATTAAACCGGTTCCATTGAACTAAGCCATAGACTTGCAATTCAAACGCTGCACACGCTGCAGCTTATCTTACAACAAAGAAAACATCCCTTACGGATGAGCTGAAGCAGGAAGAAAAATACATGCTAAAAGAAATTTACATTCCGTTCTGGGCTCTCACCGTTCCGCCATTGCCGTGATTATGGTTCCGTGTCCGCACAGCCATCTTCGCCATTGTTCCCTGGCGAACAATTACAGTTACATCGAACGGTGTGATAAAAAAGTGTGTGAGAATGAAAACTTTTTCTGCGACTTGTGACACGGCCTGTCGGCATATTGCCAGCTACGGCAGGATGGCGACCGAAGGGAATTACTTTTGAGTGAACAAAAAAAATGCAATATTAATTATAGACATAAAGTGCGGTACCGACCATATTGCGAAGGACAAAAAGTTTCTTGCCAGGTGTGTGTGTGAGTGGTGTGCGTATGCGTGTGTGTGTGTGCGGATATCATATAGTGGAGATGGAAGAAAAACCACAACCCGAGGGAATAATTATCATGTTATTCAACCGCACAACGGTCCAGGATCTCTGGGAAATGTTTTAAAAAAGTTGTTGGATCGAGACAGCGCGAGAAATATACTTGGGGCTTCATAATTTTGACTGCAACATTTCCTCTTGCTAGTTTTATTTGCATAGTATAATGTGCGCACATTAGCGATGATCGATTTCCAGAATTCGAATTTCGTGTGAAAACATTACACACTTGTGCTTTTCCCCTTCAATCTTCTAGAAGGAAAAGTTCTAGTCACGGTATGTCTCTCATCAACTCGGTTAACACACTTCGACCGTTTACGGCTAATGGATGGAAAAAGAAACGAACTATCGGCGAATCGATGCTTGTAAGGAACCGTGGTGAGCTAGATTGTCCAGCACACTAAATCGAGCTTCGAATTAATGAATGTGTCAAACGTAATAGCGTTGGGCCGCTCTTTATTGTTGCAAATTCTTTCTGGCAAGTGCGTAATTCGATTAGTGCGATCGATGCCTCCAGTAACATATTTTTTGTGGGTGTATTTTTTTTCTTCTCTTCGGCAATCGATCTATATGGTCGTTTTTGCTGACTTCCAACGGAATCCAACGATTGACACGCGTTACAATTTCGCTCACGTTCCGTGTTCATCTATAACTTTTATCCGAGCCTACAGCAACATCCATCGTGGGATTGCTTGGTCTTTCGCCTACTTGCGTCGTCCCGGCAACTCAATCGGTAATTGATTTCATTTGCGGCAAAGGGGAACATTTTTTCGCCGCCGGGCTATGGGGGTGCGATTTTGCGGCAGGTCACGATTTCGACCGGTGCCAAATCTGAGCGAAACCGGCGATGTGAAATTAACCATCGTTAAAGTAGTACGTGCGCGTGGAACACCGGCTTTGGAATGATTTAATTAGCTTCCGCACCGTAGTGTTAGGTCATGGTTTTGGCAGCATCGAAAGATTGAGCAAATGATGGAAAAAGAATAAATTATTAATTATTCTTGGACGGAACGATACACTTATTACACAATCACACAAATTAGTGGATTTTGCGGATGCTGTTGGTTCGTTGATAAGTCAACTGTTCACTGTCACTGTCATCCTGAATTCTTAGAAAACTTCAGGCACTGAACAAACTTGTTCTACTCTTGAAATAAACGAAATGTATATGATGGCAGTTCGATCACTAATTAATCTGTTTTAGGTAAATGCATGTTAAGAAAGCGAATGTTGCTGTACCGGACCTCTTCAGGTTGTAATGCCTTTACGGGTTTTTTTTTTGGATGACACAATAACGCAAGCGAGTTCGTCAAAAATCAAAATGGTCTCAACTGATACGGCAAGAGCATCAACCATAAGAAATAAAAACACATGATAACACAATTGCAGCACATGTTACGAAAACGTCAGTACAGCGTAAGTAGTGAAAAACGCACACAGGGTGAGATGTTGTCCACCAGAAAATGATTGTTATGATCAGAAAAAAAATTTTATTATACATTTATCGTGTTAAATGATTGGTGTTTTATGAAAAATACAACACATTTTCGTTCAACAAGTGATCGTTCATACTGATCGTACTGACGTTTTCGTAACATGTGCTGCAATTGTGGTTTCATGCGCACCCATTTTCTAATGGCTGATATTTTTGTTGTGCAGATGAGGCTGTGTTGATGTGCTGCGCTGTGATTTTTGGTGTTCGTCAATTGCATTGTTGTATCATCAGAACCCTGCAACGCTCTAAATACTTATTTACACCTTATCAATGAAAATGCGCAAATGAATCTCTTCCTTCATGTAGGTCTATAGGTCTCCATCAGATCCCTCTTTCAACGTTTCTATCATGTTGTTTGTCTGTGCAGTTTCAACAGCTTTTTAGATATCTTCGACTGCAAATCCCTTATCTCCGATTGCTGACCCTCCCTTCTTACATTCCTCTTGCATCTGTTAATCTCCATCTGCCACTCAACATTGATGAAAATTGGTTTTCCCCTTCCTAAGGTCTAAAGCCGCATTTACGTCTTTGAGTTGCAAAAAATTTTCCAGCCACTGCGCCAAACAATTATAAATAATATAAATATGTAATATAAATAAATAAAAATGTTATCCAACTTTTATTTACAGGGAGCAGCAGCAGCAATAAGGCCAGTTCCGTACCAAACAACGGACTAGTACCTCGATTCATCTCACGAGGCCATACATACCGAGCAGTTGTCGGCGATACGCTGGTACTACCATGTGAAGTAGAAAATTTGGGTGAGTATTTTTTTATTGCATCGATTTTGTTTGCTGGGCAGACAATTGAATTGACTTTGTACTTATGAACAGAATTATTTGATCCTTTCCTTATAATCAGTGACCATGGGTTTACCAATATTTTATAGTTCCCCAAAAGTAAACGCATTAAACAATTTATATTTGGCAGTTCTCTCATGCATCTGCAGTAGTAACAAAATAATTGACTTTTGCTTACGTTCAGTACTGTTGGGTTGAATTGTTTTCACTGCAAAAGAATCGTCAGGTAATGGCGTAGAATAAATTATTGGCTCTGTCAACGAGTTATTACGGCTGTCGTTTGATGTTTGTACCTGGGCGAGAAATTCACAACCCATTTTAAGCAGGCAACCCATCATCAAGGATCACTTAGCAGGGTTGAGCAGGGCGTCGGCAGTAATTGTTGAAGAAAATCCTTGCCTAAAGTAGCACGTTTTTCTCCTCTTAAAATCACGATAAATTACCAGCAAGCTACGATTAATTGCAGGCAATGTAGCGAAATGTAGCATCCGATAGGGATGGTAGCGCGAAAGGCGGCTTAGCGAAAGGAGTTTTGTTAAGCCCACATCAATTAGAGCTGTTCTCTCGGAACTTTGATTTGATTAATGAAATGGGCTGAAATTATCCGTTAAATTTGCTATTAATTCTTTCCCTACCGGCTGGTGATTGGTATGGCAAGGTAAGGTAAATTATAAAAAGATTAAAAGCAACTGACTGGCAGGTGGTTCGTTTATTGTGCAGTAATGTACGGAATGTACCCCATTAAAGAAATATCAATGTGAAAGTTTCGTTAGCTTTCCAAGTACGTTTTTCGAGGAGTAACCATAACTTGGTAGTTATTTGTTTTTATCATAAAAACAGCTTACAGGTGATCCACATGAAGGGTTCCAATCATATATACGTCAGCACTCCGATTGTTTATGCATTCTGTCCGGGCATCTTCAGAACTAATCGTACAATCTTTTTACATACAACTGAAATTGAAATTTGATTAATTATCACAAATGATTTTCACATTCAAGACAAATCCCGAGCGTTCATCCAATGTGAAAAACATTTTGGTTATCTCATCCTTTCCAAACGCTACCCCGGTTAAACATGTCAAAAGGAATGTTCGGAGTATTACCAAACCGTCTGCCAATAAATATCGATGGGGCCGCCTGGTGGCCTTCGACGACATCGTGACTATGCACAAAAGATTGTTCCTCGGAGCATTCCAGCGAACGCCGGCACTGACAATACAAACGACAAACCGCCTTAAATGGGTACAAACGGCCACTGCGCCACACCGGACGGGGTTCTAATCTGTTTACATTCGATTTTGATTTATCCCTAATGTCATCCTGGTCGTCCCACAACTGTCCCTACTCTCAGCCTCATGATGGTCGGTACGAGTGTGGCACAACGTACAATGCAGGAGGGTTAAAATTCTTCCAGCAAGCGCAAGTCAGTGGAACTGCGTGAAGCAGAGAAACGTACGATGATATTTATGCACGGACTGTGATGGATGGTTCACAAAGGGACAAAACACACGCACACAGGAAAAGCCTTGTTTCGAGGACATTTTTCGGAAGTCAAGCGTATGTTCTGACTTCTCACTTTTTTGCGGTATTCGGGCGGCTTTCGGTGACATGGAATAGAAGCCTGGTAAGCTTAGACGGTTTATGTACCCGCTGATTTGAGGTTGAATACAGCAACTCATCAAATGCTCATCATTCATCATTCCGGAACCGTTTTTGCCTCGGAACAGTTGGCCAGCTTCGCCGTCCATTCTTCTGCAGTTGTGCAAATGATCTTAAACTTTACTACCTAAAGCCTTTTCTCATTTATGGCTTTTTCTTCGAAACAAACTCGGTGACCAAGAATGGTATAGGTTTTGAACGTAAAATATATTTAATTTTTCGAATGAATAATCCAACAATTAACAGACCAGTTGTTAAGAAAGAGATTTCTCAATTATCTGACAATGATCGGTTTTCAGAACATGCTGGTATTATATTTATTCTTTAATACCCATTAAACCGCTTCAACTGGTCATTGAATTAAATCACAAACTTGTACAAAGCGATCAAAAGGAAAGTTTTCTACCGTACGACAATACAAGCAGCAAATGGGATTGAGCTCCTATTTAATCATACCACGGCATCGTGCTTGCAGTGTTGAATTCAATCGTGTGCTGTATCCGTATCATACTAATTACCCACCCTCTTTTGCAAGTGTATTGTTTTTTTCCTGCTTACACGCTTTACACTTTACTACTCCAGATCCTGCCCGACCGCCAGCACACACAAAACTACAAGTGGATGAGTAACGCCACTTTCATCACGATTGCAGCAGTAATCAAATGTAGGAGAACCACCATAATTAGTGAGAGCGTAATGATTAATTATCCTCTTCCAGTGTTTCGCACGGCTTCATTGTTTGCAGCTTTCGCTTTCAAGTGATCTGTAATAAGAAGACCGTCACCGCCGGATAGAGCCAAATAATGTACACTTTAGCAACTGCAATTAAAACGCTGTTACTTACGCTGTTGGCTTCGGTAGAGGTATTTAACCCGTTAGACTTGGCGCTGCACTTCATTCGTGGGTAAAAAAGGAACGTCATGGCATGGGTCAGCATGGGAATGACTGACGAAAATTGTAATGCAATCAAACGTCATGCATAATCAATGCTATCAGTTTCCTGTTGGGATCGATCGATTTCTACCAGCGCACCACCGATCTGCCACTTGTCGACATCCACCTTCACGAGGAACCGAAAGGTGATGGGTCAATTGATTAACTTTTTCATCCTCTGCCCTAACCGATCGCAGATCCGACCACCATTTTGGTGGTAGCTCTTTGCGGTAGGCAAATGTTGCATCCGTTTGGTAGTATCGTTTTCCCTCGAAACGGACAATTCATTGCATTCTGCCAGATTCCCCATTTTGCCCGGTGCAAGTCGGTGCCATTGTTTCGTACGAAAGCTTTTTTTTTCTTTGTATTGTATTGTTTGTACGCTTCTACCGTTTTTGCTCGGCTCTGCGTACTACTGTCCTGCTACACCAGCCCATACATCAAAGCATCGGCACGTAGCGACTAAATTCCGCTCCATTAATTCGTTTTACTGCGATTTGGCACTGGTTTTCCTTCAATTCATTTGCATCGCACAAGGAAAAGCGGGATGAGGAGTGTTCCCTGTGAATGCAACGATACCGCTCATGTTTGAAGGTGTGTTGAGGAAACAGTAGAGATGTATTGCAAAACGAGTGATTCCTTTTTTTCCGCTCTATGCTACCAACAATGTGCATTCGTCTGTGGTGTGGAGTAGCGTTTTTTTTTTACTCCCGTCGCTTTATTTAATGTAATTTTTTGTTTTGGCTTGCCTTTGAGCAAAGTATGCATTTCTCTTTATGGTGCCCTTTGTTGCTGCTCATCGTGTTGCCTGGTGAATCCATTGCAGTTAAATAAAAACCGAGTAGAATTTTCACATTTTCTAGCTGAAAAAAAAACAAACGCAAATTTTGTTTTGTTCAGCACTTTAGAACAGTTTAACAAAATTTCATTAGTTATACGCTACTGTGTGTCGTTGTTCTGGCGCTCGTTTGGTTGCATTTAACCCATCAAAGTGTTGTATCTCCATCCGCAATCCGGCGGTTGAATCTCGTATGCAGTGAATCTGATTTCAAACTGTACGTGAGCAATATATACGCTCATGATGCAGATCGCAGCTGGACGGAAAACTAAAGTTATAAAAGGCGTGCTAAATACACGTAGTTTTTATTCCACATTCATGATGTTCCCGTATTCTCAACGAGGATATTGCTCTACCAATGGGAATTTTGCAGATTTATAGTTTACCAACTGCACAGATTCATCTAAGTGAATAACCTTCGTTTTCATGTATTTTTTTTCCTCTATTTCCTTCCAACTTTCCGATTAGAAGATAGTGGACATTCATTTGTTTAGTCCACTGGATTTTGTTAGTGATCAAAGTTGGATAAATTCAAATAAATAAGACAAAAACTTTTCTATTTCAACTCCCTTGGCTTACCCTTGATAACACTGCGTTTTTCAGCCGTAGAAATAGGTTACTGTGTTTTATCAAAGCGTCTCTTGGGTTACTTACTCGTTGACCTAATCGATGCCCACGAGCTGCAGTCACCCTTTTTTCCATTCTTATCACGTAACGGAAATGGTTTCACAGTAACCATCGTTAAATACAGCCACAGCTCGTATGCACACCGACATTGAGATGTCCGTAGCACTGTAAAAAAGATCACTTACTTCCGGTTTCTCACCTACACAGCATCGTTCGGTTATGCATCGGATCGTCACGGGTACATCAAACCAAGGGATGGAATGTTCAACAGTCTCCAAGGCAGATTGTTGACAATCGAGCGACAGTAAAAGTTCTGCCGTCAGCATGCCTGTTTTTAGGCCGTAAAAAAAAAACCCGCCGACTTCTGGTGCGTGCTTATGTGTGACGGTAGCATTTTGCGTGGTCAGACACCAAATTGTGCTCCAAAGTGGTTGGATGTTGGTAAATGGGATCATATATTACCGTGAGCCTTTTTGTTCTCGCCGGGTGCATGGTTTTTGGTACATCCGGCGCTGAAGTGTACGATGTACGTGTACTCGAAAGTGAACGATCTTTCTTGCGATGCACAAAATCACACTGTGTCGTTATTGAAACAACAGGTACGAGTAGAATAAACCGCTTTTTTCTGGAAGCATTGTAAGCGAAGCCATTGTCGTTGCGGGAGACGTGATTCCGAACCGGACAGACATAATACTTGCAAAAAACCTTTTTTCCCTTTAAATGATCAAGCATCACGTCGAACGGAAACTTGCTTGCGTATAGAGGATATGGAGCCCATCGTTTGGCATGAATCATTTATCATACGCACCTGTGCTGATAGCAAACGACGAACAAAATCAATGAAAGTAAATAGTTGCAATGTGTTTAAACTTTCCATCATGTATCTTTTAGTAACTGAGGAAATCCTCTTAGCCTCGTTCTAGAGGTAGAAGCAATGCAGTTTTTTGGGCCCCGTGTATGTGATAGCAGATCACAAAAATAACTATAGTCCTAAGGTACTTTTTAAATAAGGATGAAGATCTTGTCAGTTACTAGTCAGAAGTCCTCTTGATATGTGCTCAGTACTTTGACGAACTAATAAATGATCAGTTCAACAAACAACGCAGCTTTTACTAGGCCAACTAGCAGTACTTATCATGCTACAGGGGCACCTTAGACCGATGAAAAAGTAATCGAACTACAATCACTGCAGCACTAGAACATGAAATTCATCAAATTATAACTGAATTATGGGATAGTGAATCGGTGCCTTGTAATTGAAATCTTGGCATCATCTACCTCATATACAAGAAGGGAAACAAACTAGAATGCATACCAATTACAGGGCACCAATTACAAGGATATTATGATATTGAATACCGCCTACAAGATATTCTCTCTAATTTTACAAGATCGGCTAGTGCCCCAACAAAAACAGTTTGAAACGATCAGAAAGGACTCCGAAACGGAAATTCTACCATGCAGCAGATCTTGGAGAAGATGACCATCTATTCATTGATTTCAAGGCCACATATGATACCATAACCAGGATTCAAACCTACGACGCAATCAGCTCTTTTGGAAACCCGGGCAAGCTTACCAGACTTGTAAGAATGATAATGAGCAACGTCACATGCCAAGTGATGGTGGATGGAAAACTCTCAAGGGCCTTTGTTACCACTAAAGATCTGCGCCAACGGGATGTACTAGCTTGTCTACTCATCATCCTAGAGCTAGGTAGAGCAATCCACGTCTCCATAGTGGAATTTTCCAGAATCATCTGCTGTAAGTCAATCTAGATCTTGGAATACACTGATTATATAGCCATTATTGGTTTACAGCTATCCTATGTAGCAAGATCTCCTAAAAGAATATTAAGCAGGTGCCGGACAACCTCGAGTTGTAGACTAACGCATTAGTGACGTACGGTTAGGTGATCGCACTTTTGAAGTCATCTAAAACTTCACCTACCTTGAGTGAAAGGTCAGCACCTACAATAACATAGATGTTGAGATACGCGCTAGGGTGTTGGCCGCCAACGAAGCCAAAGCTGACGAAAACCTCCTAGCCGCGTTCGAGGTGAAAATTCTCCGAAGGGGTTTTCGCCCCCTATGTGTGGAAGGACATTGTCATTAATGACAAGCTGTATAAGTTGTACGATGATCTCACTGTCGTACAACGAATTAGACTCGCCAGGCTCCGGTGGGCTGGTTACATCATGAGAATGGCACCGGACAACCCAGTCATTAAAGTTCTTTTAGATCATCCACATAGACAGAGGAGGCGTGATAGGCCTAAACTGAGGCGGAGTGCTGGTGTTGAGCGGTTAAGAGGACTCCTGCAGCTGGTCAAGACCGTTCAGAACCGTTGTAGAACCAGATGAATCAATAAGTAAGTTGGTCTTAGAACTTACTATCGTACAGCGAATTAAACTCGCCATTTTCCTGAAGGCTGGTAATGTAATACGAAAGACGCAATGGACGACCCAATTTTTCCGAGTCACTGTCAACAATTACAATAATAACGACTGATTTGTATCACGCAATAAATCTGCAAATTTCTGTGATAATCGGGTTCTTTTTCCGTTCTGCATCCAACCACACAAGGTATGCCTCAAATACCAATCATTCAAACGCGTCGTTGCGCGTTCGTTAGCATGTCTTTGCACCGGAACTTCCACATGCCGCCGTCGGTCGAAAGGCATTTTTGTAAAACGAACATCGAAAGCATTCCACCGACGCACTGAAAGCACGCAGGAATCTCGCGAACTTAATATATAAATAATGATGATAAACGACGGTAGTTTTCCCTTGTTCCTTACCGACTTCTTCTGTCCTGTGCTCTTACGTGTACTGGTGCTGTTCGCGGTTCATGATGCGCTCGATTGTGTCCTGAAATGGTCGATTTTTTCTTGTGGTTTCAGGTGCTTAGGTCTAAGGCATACCTTAAAAACACGACTCACCTTTACGTTTTGTCGCTGAAACGGCCAACTCCTGCAAAGATTCGGTTCCATTCATTCGCCACGAAAGTCGTTTAGCGGAAGACGGAAATGTTTTTTGATGATTTATGAACCGAAATTGTAAAGTTCGTCCCCTGTGCATCCCTGTCCCGTGGGAATGGTTCGATATGATTTTTCGTTTATAGTTAATGAGGCAACTTGAGACCGTACACTGACCAGCTGCGCGGTTTTCCGGAAGCGTCGAATGTCAAATGACGTTTCATCGTGTCCGTATCTCGGCTAGGTAAGCCAACCCATACCGCCAGCATTGCCCTCGGCTTAGCTCGCTAGGAAACACAATAAGCCCGCCCGTGCCGTGCTGGCAACAACAGCCAACTGTCCGTTTGAAGTCATTGTCGAGGTAGTCACGGTTTGACACACACGCAAACAAAGAACAACAGCGTTGTACTGGTGCCAGCAGGTTGCGTGGAAGAACTGTAGGCGCGTCGCGACTCCCCCGCTCCGGTCCGGTGTGACGGTTTGTGGCCAACTTTTGCCTGTCAGATTTGCGATAACACGATATGGTGGCTGATTTTATTGTCCACGTGGCACACATTTCCCGCCATCCTTTCCACCACAGCAACATTTGCCATGACGGTGGCGTATGAGCGAATGGAACAGGAAAACGTCAGTGGCCATTTCTTTTATCATTAGGAAATGACATGGAAACTAAACCGGTCGACGAAAACATGGAATGGGAATGGCATTAAGAAAAAAAACAATACAGGAAAAAGAACACAGGAACGACATATGAACCGAAATCCGAATCATAATCCAAATAAAGGACACCAGCGGTTGAATGATATTCTTGTCACGCACTCTAGTTCTATTTCCGCCCAGACCCAGCCCTAAATCAGCATTTGGAGGTTTGTTTGTGTGAGCAAGAGGCATGGAAATGGGAAGCATACTGTGCGTAGAAAACAGCGGGGGAATCAGGGCCACAAATAAGGAAATCCTCCCGGAGTGCTCGAAGTGGATGTTAATCTGCCACGATGGCCTTAAGCTATTACTGGACCCCATGGTAAGGTTGGTTTCAGTTTCATTCGCCGTCACTTGCAAAACACAAACGCACAACAGTCCTCAATGTTGGAGCAACTTAGGTACTGTACCACCGGTTGATATCATGTTTGCAAACGAAACAACTTTACCATCGACCCCAGCTGCGATGAAGCCAACATCCGCGGAGTTGCGTGTATTTTAAATATATTTATTTCAATTTATTATTCACATCGTTTTCCACCTTCGGCACACGCTTCGTCATACTTAGAGAAGAACTACACCTTACAGTCCTGTGGGGGAATACAACCAATTTGTTATTTTTATGTCCAGTACCACCTGTTTTAATCGTGTAGTAGTAGATCGTGTGTTTATATATTAGGTGTTAGAGTATAGAGATTCTATTTCAACCAAGTTGTTAATTAGAAGCCATGTCGCAGTGTCGTGAATAAAACTAAAACATATTCTACAGTACCTTGCAAGAAAACACACTTCAGTGCACCTGAATGTGATCGATTAGACAATCGGATGTTAGTTTTGCACAGAGTGATGCACCTTTGCCTAATCTTACTCTTTGAATGTTGCCAGCAGTAGTGCCTTCATCAGCCGGAAGCAATCGAAGCACATCTTCAATACGAAGAGCGTTTGTTTCATCTGCTGCTTCGACTGTGCAGGGCAACAGTAGCATTATGCCTTCGGCAGTACGTCTGTCTGCCAATTGTTCAAAAAAGTTCATCTGTTCAGTTAACGACAGCCGCTGTATAACGTTCTGATTGATGTTTCATTCGGCAATAGCGCTGAAGGTTGACGGTTCTGAAAGATAGAGATGATTTATTGCTACTTAATGGTATAGTGGTATTGGGGTCTCTAGCACGGGATTATTGATTTTCAATGGTATCGATCGGATGCTTTAGTTGCCTAAAGAAAGGCGGTCGTATTGAATAATATGCAATTCGAAAACAGTACAACTGTGTGTGAAAAATATGTTCACTATAAGAACTTTGCTAATAAACCCTAAAATCCAGTTATTTTGATTGAGTTTATTTTATTTTTCACTCAGTTTTAATTGTTTTTTTTTTTTTCATGTGATTCAATGTTAAATGTGAACTTCAGTGTTGGTAGTGTCCCTCAATTTTTGACTTAAAGGTGTGCTTCTTGAACGGCACAACCGTAACTACGGATTTAATTTATGTGCCAATAACAAGTCCGAAGGTACCGAAGGATCTCCTTGCTGTCATTTTTTGTATCGTCAAAAATGTTAGCTTTCTCCAGTTTTCTTGTTTGTCGATACACAACTATACCAATCATCAATTCTGCCCGACACTGATGACAGCACCCAAGTTGTTTTCGAAGCTCGACCGGACGGTCGTGATCAAAGCTGAACCACCCATTTAATAGCATATGCCCGAAAGCATGTGGCACTTGTTTTACGGGAAGTGAACATTTTCCAGTAAAATATGAATGGAAAATACGGCGTCGTCGTAGTCGCTTGCCCGTTGCATGATAACCTGCGTTTTTAGTATTCATTTTTGCTCACAAATTTGACGTTTTGTACCGTGGCGCCTTGTCAGGGACACAAAACTTACACTAATGGGTTTTCAAGCATTGGCACACCTGGGGAACCTTAGCAAATAAAAACATAAAAAGTGGGGATGGTGCAACCGGTTTTCCTTCGTTCCGTATTATCACGGCTGCTGAAAGGACACGTGGTAAAATTAATGACAGTTTAATCACGAAATAATTACAGTTTCGCTTCGCCAAACCAGCACAAGTGCATTCATCTCACCGCAATGGGTCCGCTCATTCGTTTTTTTATATTATCGCACCGTGGATGTGCTACACGGTGTCGTTCGGAACGATTTTTGTCAGGGCTGATCGATTGTTGTCCTTTAGGCGGTGGGAATAGGAAACGAAGGATTCCTCACGTAGAAATTGCAGTACGGAACAGGTGGATAAAAACGTAAGAAAAAAGCATGCATTTGAGGTGGAGTCGACTGTACAAAAGGGTGTGATGCACGTAGAAGCTTTCGTATCTTGCGAGCAGATTTAATTGTTTCCAATGAATAGGTGGAATTGCTTAAGCGATTTGAGTGGAGTATGTACGGATCGACACCCGGATGAGATTGATTTTTCACAGCAACCCTGTCGAGTATGGGAAGATCCTGTCGGAAGACGACGGTATGGATGTCAATTTATGAAGTGTTTTCTAAATGTGATATGTTACCAGCCAGAATGGTTAGTGCCGGGCGTTACTACTCTCACCGGAAGCAAAGTTAGTGCTGCAGCAAAGTAATTAATTTCCGCTCCTCTGCGCTTCCGGTAGGGAAAGATCAGACAGAACGCAAGGATAGAAGTGCATTAATTATCGAATGGCATCCTGAGCAGTATAGCAAAAGGGTGGAGCATAATCAATACCGATTTCAGAACATCCTGATCTAACAGAAGCAAAAGAAAAAAATCGTTTCCTTCTTTTCATGGAATGAAAAGTCAACATCCTGGACGAGCTGTTTGCTATTTTCAGGCTGTTGGCTAAATTTAAAATTACCACCGTCAGATTTCGCAGTATCCGCAATATTCTACCCCGAAGTGCAAACAATCAAACGGACCAATCGGTGGGACCGGCCGGAATTTGGACCAGGATTAATCCTGCAAAGCTGGGCTATTCAATCCATCTCCCTCCCGAGCAACCGAGATTGAAGCAAGATAATGTTGCAAAGCAAAGAGAAAGTATATCGCGAAAGGAATATTCCGTTAGCTTCGTGGAGCTGACTATTTGCAGCGCTGTGGCAAGACTTGCCGTTCAAAATCAACTCATCAACCTAGCAAAAGTCGCACCTCATAAATAATGCCCGAAAAATGCCGTCGGCCAAACCACGCTCGCCAGGGCGGCACTTAATTCATCCCACCGCACTGGAAAGCCACTTCCGATCAATAATCTGGGCAAAGTTTTGCTCGCACCTTATTAACCGGTCGCGCGCTGCTGCTGCCGTGGAAACGGCGTGCTGGGAAGATGGAAAGCAGTGGATAAGCATCGGACGTAGGGCGCTTACCAATCAGCATCGGCACGAAGTTTGTCGAACAGTCAATCGCGGGAACCAGTCAGCGAAGATGGTGGTTACGAAAAAAAAAGAAAAAGGTAAAATAAAACAACCTCAACCATCGATGGAAGAAACTCTGCCTCTCCTGGTGTACTACAAAACGGTGAAGCAAAAGTTTGTTTTTTCCCACTCTCCCTGTTCTATCGTGCAATGTTCAAGTCCAGCAGGAATCCAATCGAGCGGTAGGTGAAGCCACGTTCCGCCCGCTGCTAACAGATAGGATCCACCGGTTGTGGAAGACAGTGTTGCTCCTGCTCCGCCGGGATGGTTACGGCGCCCGGATCGCTAGGGGGTGCGCGAAAGGGGTGGTGGGAAAAAGTTTATTTACGCCCGTCGACCTGCCACCGCTAAGCAGCT
>KB663622.1:395516-435746 GCA_000349025.1 Anopheles minimus | reverse complement strand
GCGAAAGAAACGGAGGGTTGATACACCGGAGGGACACACTATCGCATGTCGACGTTTGGCTTGCTCTCTGAATCTTCCCAATCGGTTCGAGCGCTACAATGAGGTGAACGACGCAAGAGGCGAATCCGTAACGACGGATCCTCTACCACTACTAATAAGGGATGGAAGCAAACTGCCGGTCGCAGTTTGCGATATTCATGCGAACAGACGATTGAACGGGAAGAAGAAGGAACATGCGTTACATTCATTATGTACGAAATGGTTACTTACCTTGCGTCACTAATAGGCAATATTTCGATCGTTTAGAGTAGAAGTAGAAGCCGTTTTCGTGGTAGCTTTGATCGTGCGTATGGTAAACCGGTAAATAACCACGAGGTTCGGACCACGAAACAAAAACACGTAAGATAACAACACGCGGTGTTGTTTTGACAGACAAAAGGAAGCATCGTAGGATAGGAAAGGTAGCCCCATTTGCGCAAAAATGCCATATTGTATTACGCAGATGACAGGTCAGATTAAGTGAGGCAGCAGTCGTGGTGTAGCGACACCGAAACAACTGTGCCACACTTGGAGGGACAATGTTGGGAACCTTATAAAGGTTGCACGATAAGGTCCCAACGACCTGTCAGATTGTGGGAGCATAAGAGAGGATTGATAGAGAAAGAGACGAGAAGAGCATAAAAACGGCCGCAGGATGCGCCTGCGGCTCATAACGCGATAAAACCGATAGAAATAAAGACCAATTTTTTGGCGATTCTCAAACGGCAAAAGAAGCTTTATTTTTTACGCGCTATCACCCCCCGTTAGGAACGACCGAAGGCGGCGTTTTCTAACAGAGGTTTTTAATATTTACGCATTTTAGTCAATTAGTGAATTAGTGCAGTGCATTAATTTTTTTAACATAGTCATCGCACTATTCAAAAAGCGTTTAGTATACAGCCATTGCTTATTTTTACTAGTACATCATTTAACATTGCAGTAACTAATACAAAAAACATTAGGGGTGGGGTAGTGGTATCGGTGCTGCTCTATCACGCGACAGACCGGGACCAAAATCCCATCCGGACCGCTCCCCCGTAGCAGTGATTGACTATCCTGCTACGTGGAAAACTAAGTCTAATACGGCCTGGCCGTCATACAATAACAAAAAAACCTTTAGCACAATTTGAACAAATCTAACTAAACACATTACGTACCAATTTCAAGAACAAATGTGTCGGTTAGCTGTGCCGAAAAAAAGGGAAAAAACAAAAACAATGGAAATTCCAATACATTCGACTGTGCACATCAAAAGATCAAAAATGATGTACTGTGCATGAATGGTTCAGCTAAACATAAAGGAGAGCAAAAATGTCACAACACAAAAGATAATGCAAATCATTCCGCAGCTAGAGTACAACATTAATCTACGCCAACAGATTGATTGGAATTTCTATTACAGTGGAAAAACGTGTTATTGTTTTATGGTTTGGTTTTTTTTTTGGTGTGTGCATCTTTTGTATTCATAATGGTTCTGCGAACCCCCAGCGTGGGTTGGTTAGTTGAGTTGAAAAGGTGAACCCATGGGAAGCAAAGTTGTTTCCCGCCGTTTTGCTTGCATTACTACCAACTGTCGATAAAATTTATAAATTTAAAATGCATGTTGAGGTGTTATTACGGCGTTGCTACTCCAGTGGCCATCGTTCTGCTTCAGCAGCGTTAAATGAATTATACAACAACAAAAAAACGCCCCTGCATGCTGGTGCATTCATTCGTAAAAACATAATTTAAATACGCAAATTTCAACCTTCGTTCAAACACACCCAGAGCGAACAATTGATTGTGAGCGTATAGACCGGCGCTTGTTTGCAAATGGGAGCAACCGGTTGTTGACTGGTTGCAGGAATCGTGTTGCCATTTGCAGAAGATGTGGCACAATTTTTCAGCCCCATTTCATCTCGGGCTGTGCCGTTGTGTTTGTAGTTTTCGGTTTCGTAACTGCACGCAGCACGAACGCAGGGCCAGCAGAGACGAATGGGAGTGAACGCAATGACGATGGAAAGGACTGCATCGACCGGAACCGGGAATGGAAGTAATTTACTTTACAGTCTCCATCGGTGCGACTCGATTCCCTTTGCTGCTGCCGGGATCAATGGCTCACCTTCGGCTGGTGGCGTGTCCAGACGACGGTACTAGACGCAGCATCGTTCCGGCACATCATTCAGTAGCAGCCGGGGTTGGTTGGTTACGAGTCTGCAGTCCTATTGAAACGCGCACACGCCACGAACCAAGGAGGAACCGAGCAAGGAAGATGAAAATGCAGCATCGAGTGTTGCTGGCGGTATTCCGGTGGTATAAGATTGCGTTGCTCCTTTGAAAGTTGATTCCTTATCATTTTGTCAGGTACTCCATTTCCATCGCTGGGACGACGTGCTTCGGAGCGCTTGCTCGTAGCGGGAAATGAAGTGAATGAATCAGTAACTTCAACCCCACCAACGCAGCAATAGGACACCCCCGGTGCAGTAATCGGAATCGAATGAATAACCACTTTTTCCGTGTTTGGTTTCCTCCGATAGCCGAAGAAGCAGGCAAGCACCAGTGAGTCGGATGGTTGATGCAAAATTGATAGTTCTTTCGCGAAGAAGTGAACGGATGCGTCGTAGTAAAAGTCATTCCGGCAAGAGTTTGCTTCGCAAACGTCCCGGCGTGTCCAAACCGATCCCAACAACACTTCCGCCACACCGGTAACCCAAAATTCAAATTAACTGCACCACCTTCGGGGCTTCGCTCAGTCTCATCCGGCGCAGCGAAGTGATGCGGAGTGCGAGAAGGCATGGCGGGCAGCAGTTTGATTGGGCTTGGTTGGTTTTAATGAAGCATGATGGTTAAGTGATGGATGGATGTTTGATTAGTTTCTTGGCAGTGGCTTTAAAGGTGAGCCGATAAGGAGAGGCATTTGGGGTGGAAGAAGTGGTAGAAAGTACCGAAACCCATCCACTTTACCTTTCCGATGGTGATGAAACTATTTCAATTACATTCGAGCTACATCTGCTGAACCATACCGAACGTGGGTTTGATTAATATGCATTGGAATGGAGGCGCTGGTTTCAATGCAATTGTACAAGCTGGTCCGCGAAACGCTACCGTAGTGCGGAGAAAATCAAGGTAGACTTCAACAAGTATGCTTCGATATCGGAAATCGCTGCAAAGAATAGCAAGTAATCAATCGTTTCTGTTTCGTAAAACAATAACGCCGACGGTTTCATTAGGAAAATAGGTTTTTTGAAACATGCAATTCTTAGAAATGGTACAAAAATAGATATTTGTCCAAGTAGCGTAAAAAATAGTAAACCTCATGTAAGTATCATTATATACAAATATAGTTTAACACTTGAAAATTATTTTTCTTATTAGATTCGTCATTCTTTAGTTAATAGTTAGTATTAGTTAGCAGCTTGGTAAGTCATTTCTTAGTGTTCCGCGAACCAGCGTATACGGGCATTTCGATAATGGTCTACAGAGGTATTATTCGTCACTAGATCCATTCCTATCGGCAAAATGGTTAATTTTCATCAAAACTGCTAATTGCATTTGATCCATATAGCTGGTTCTTGGGAATAGGGAAACAAATGAATGAAACTAAAATTTCTATTGTTTCATTTTAGTTTGAAGATAGATTGTAGAGAGATAATATTCCCTAGAAAAGATTTATTAGCGATTGGGCATATAAATGTTTAAATTGAAATGCAGTTTTAAAAGTTGGTCAAATAAACGATACCGTTTTTCTTGAAAATTGTTAAGTACAAAATACACAACAACGAACAAGTTTTTAACATATGAGATTCTAAAAAGAAATTATTTCTAGGAGAAAATATGAACAATTCTACATAAGGAACTTGTTTTTGAAAACTTAAAGTTTAAGTTTAAACAAAGAAACTCAAAGAGAGTTCATCCAAATGTGCAGTAGTAAAGTATTTCAAGGAAATATGATGAAATCTGAACAAAGAAGTTATTACAATATTGTAATCGTTAACTATAACAATGAACAAAAATATCTATTTCACTTAGTTAACATTTGAATATTAAATTATTTTCTATTTCAAATCTATTAATAATTTATCTTAAATTTATTATGTTCGGCAGTATAGATTACAGTAGCGCCGGACTTCCTGACTAAAACCCCCACCGGATCGTTCCACCGCACATTGGTCACCTGCCGGGATGAAATTAAAAAAACCAACTTTCAACTAGTGGCAAACCAAATATGGTTTTTCGATCTACAGGATTAAACTAAGAAAAATCCAGAAAATCAAGTCTCTAACTAATCTGATTTCTGAGAACGAGGGTGCCAAAGTCAAGATTCGTGAAAAACTTTTTTAAAAAATCGGTTTTTTTTGGCAAATTTTAAACCAATGAAATTAAAAAAATACTGGATGGATTTTGATATTTCTTTGTGATTTAGAAAGGAAATTTATTATTGTTTATGTATATATGTTCATTTTTCTTATTTGTCTATAATTAAAGCTTAAATTTTGAAAATGTTTGCTAAAAGTCCGAGATAAATATCATGTTTTTAAACTTTGACTCAAAACCATTTTTCCTCTCGTTAGTACCACATAATAGTGTAACATGTGTACATTCATGTGGTGAAGAGATATTGTGCGAAAGTATGCGAACGCGATTTTTATGGACTAACTTTTTTATGGAAGAAGTACATACAGTACTGGGCGTCCCCTTCAGATATTGATTTTAATATAGCGATTTAATCAGAAAATAATTATTTATTTGCCTTTGGTTTGCCTTTCCTTGTTTAAGGTATAATTCTTGATATTTTCTCAACCTGTACTCTATTTATAGTAACGTTCTGTACTTTGTGTTACACCCAGATACTTGTGTTTCTGGTGTGGTTACCTGTGCTTTTTGCAGTCCGTTAGCAACCAACAGGTGCACAAAACTACTTGCTTTGAACAATCCATACTTTAGGGTAACATATAAGGTTGGATATTACGGCCGCAGTAGGGTTTTCAAAATATTTGTTCCATGTCAGCTATGATTCCATATCATGTATGATTCCATTAGAATAATCTGTGTCTGTAACGGATAATTAAAGGTAAACCGGCATCTCAACAAGACGTCATCATATCTGTGTACCTGTCCAGTTAAGCATTATTTTTCTTGTATATAAAGATGCATAAAAATTACGCAGTTCAATCTCACAAATTTCTTTGAAGTGAAATATTTAATTGCTATCAATTGTTCTCAGGCGCTCAATCCTGTTGTTATTAGCAAATATTGCAAAAATACATATGTATTTTATTTGAATCATTATAGTTGGTACAAAATGCCTTCTACTGTTCACAAAGTTCTAGCCCATGTCGATGAAATTGTCATGCATGCACCAGCACCAATTGGGATATTAGGAGAAGAAGCAGCTGAAAGCCGTCATAAAATTTATAGAAGAGACGGACGAGAGCATGCTAGAAAATGGTCAAGAATTCTCAACCTAAAGGATTATTATGAACGCTCTCTATTCATCTGATCCATTAATCAGTTCAATTTCGCTACTCACAAGGTTGAAAACCTAGAACGTTTGTTTAAACGTTTTTTGTTACTAAATCAAATATTGAAACAAATTTGACAAGCACTAGTATGACCACATTGTCGCATGATCAGCAACATCATGATCTAAGTTCTGATACCGATTCACAGGACAGTGCATGGCTTGGGGAAGTAATGGCTGTATTAGATACACTAAATATAAGTTTTTCAAATGATATCAATACCTTTGGTACTTGTTAGTCTTCATCCAATCAACACGATTAAACTAGAATAGCAGTGAATATCTTTAGATGTTGTTACAATACCTAACTATAAGGACCAGTCACTTCCACTACCTTTGGCAGTGGGCGACGGTAGATAATTTTTTTTTTTAATGTACCTGGGATGTTGATTTTTTTCCTACCTATGTAGATCCTCATACAGGTGGAGATGAGGAGACTGAACAATATTCAACTAGATTGGTGTGATTTTAGACATGTGCGTCCGAGGGGTGAAAAATTACCTATACTTGTCTTATAACGAAAAACCCAAAATAGTGGTAAAAACAACTTTGTACCCCAGAAAATGAATAAAAAGGTAAACTATTGCTATTCTAAAAAGTATTCAAAACAAAACCCGAAACTAGAACCACTTACAATTGAAAAAAAAATCATTGTCCGAAGGAAGCTTATGAAAAACGTCCGAAAATACCAATTTATTGAGCGCCATCTGGTGAGATTGGTCTGAAATAAACATTTGTTCATTGCATTTTTTTTTATCTCTATCAATGATAACAATCCATAAAAACTTAAAATATCCCCAAAATAATTTTATCCCGAAATTTGTTCCGAACTGACCAATGTGCACCGTTAGCAGGATTGTCTCACTTGGTCGGAATAAATATATAGAGCTTGAAAATCATACATGAAGGGTCTGTATCTTGCGAGTGTGTAGTGTCATGTTTTTCAATAAATGATGTTTTATTAATGGATAGCGTCCAAACTGTATTATTTTTCATTAGAAACATAAACACAGTAAAACTGGTCACACGGTCTGGCCGTGTTTGTTGATTAAAAAAACTTGTACTTAATATAGGACACCATTATCATTAGTTTGTCTCCAAACTGAATGCTGCTACAAATCAATTTCTTCTATTTGACTCAACGACCCTGGCGATACGAATTGGCTAACTAGACTTATTGGTACCACGTACTTCGCTAGTCAGTCCTCAATACGAAGGAACGGTACGGATGAGATGGGATTTCTCATCGTGTCTTGTGAAGATTAGCGCATCTATCGCCTCAGTCATCGAACCACCCAATATCCCGGGTTTTAGAATTGTAGGAAGCTTGTAGCTACTTCAATAAAAATTGATTTCGATATTGAAAATAAATACACAATTTCTCTTTTTGCTAAAACCTGACCTCAAGTGATGTCTTACGATGCCTGGTTCATAAAATATAGGATTACAGAAAAATACATGGTGCTAAATGAAAGATACACCCAGAAAGGTACATGCTTTCCCCATAATGCCCTACGTAGGCATATTTTTGGGTGATGTAATTGTAACACTGTTAAATAGATTGGCCCACCGAAGCATGGCGGTACCTCATTTCCGCACGTTATTTGTCGGTTAGGGCGAAGGATGCATAATGATCGAAAATGATACGCTGTTCCATCGGTATCGGGTACGACACAATGGTGTTGCCATCTTGCGGCCCGTACCGAAATAAGCGCAACCATTCGTTCCAATTCGCCCCGGAGTCGGCAAGCGAACACCGGAGAACTAATGATTCTATCGACACTTTACGCCTACAACCGAAAGGCAGATGCTGACCTCGGTGGAATTTTGCAACACCAACCGAAACCCGACATAACGACCAATGATGGCAGTGGCAGTTGCTCCGGCGGAACATGGAAAACTGCGTGCTGCGATGATGATACTCATTTTACCCACCGAGAGATACAAAAAACGGTTCGCTTATGAAAGCACGAAATTATGTGTGCATATTTTCCGTAACTGTTCCCACGGTTTCCCGGTTTGCGTTCGGAGTGGGTGACGGCCGCACATCCTTGGGCCGGGGATGGGCGGATCGGTTCCTTTGTTGTCCGAACGCGCTTTGGATGATGCTCGGTCGTACGGAGCGGAATCGTGTCATCCCGAGAAGTCGTCCGGACCATCCATGGATGGCGGATGTCTTTTTGATCGTTCCGATATAAACGAATGGGCGAATGAGCCCGGTCGTTGGATGCCGGATGTAGGAATAATGATGTATTATTTCGAATATGTTGATGGCAAATTTCATATAAATCATCGCACCCGGCTGTCTATTCGTACTGCGGCAACCATTCCGGTGGATTCGGTAAAGGTACGGATTATCTACCGGAGCGAGTGGTGTGGAGATGGGATGACCATGGGGTCTTGATAGGTGCGAATGGGCTGCAGAGACTGCCTGCGTGTCTTTGTAGCACCGGTCGGCGAGACATTCTTCTCATTTGGCAAGGGACGCACAGGCAGAAGGTGATTCGGGCGAGGACAAAAGCGATATCGACCGTGTGTAAGAGCCGCAGCAGTAGCAGCGGAAGTTTGGATGATGTGCGCTCGGCCTGCATCAGAATGTTTCCATATAGGTGTGAAATCAATATCCGCTAATAGGCCACAGATGATGCAGCTTAAGTGATCATAGTATTATGCATTTATTTACTATTTTATTTTAGTGTTATTTCTATTCCAATTCCTCATTTTCTGGGTTTGAAACTGTTCGGTGATTCATAATGTATCAGTTAAGATTAAAACAGATACAAAATTAGCATGGACGAGAGCGTTGAGCATTTGTCTAAGCTAACACTTTCTACCCCAACTGTAACTGGTAAATGCTGATCGGGGAACAATGGACGAATACGGTATTCTACTGGGCAACTGCTGGGTGTCAATCGCAGCGACAGCAACAATCGGATGTAGCTACCAGGAAGTTACGGTTCCGGTTTTGTGACTGCTGCTCGCGAAAACAAAGCCACGAACATGAGCAAAACATGGGCCTTCATGCTGATCAGGACAGTTGGTGGCTACGGTCAATGGCATAAAGTGAAATATGATTAAACGTGGTTGTAAATTATTTTGCCGTTTATTGATTTTCTCGTTTTGTGCACGGACGTTAACTGCCAACGAGCTGAAGCCGCTTTTGACCTTTGATTGTTATACTTATCTGGAAAACTTAACAAATCGGTTACGGTTTTGTTTCACGCAGGAAACTGAAGTAATTATTTTTATGGAATTAAAACACAATTAAGTTGTCGGTTTTCTTGAAAACTTGTTTTTTTTAAATCCTGTGACACAGTGACTTATCATAATATGAATTGAAGAATAGGTAAGAAGTTTTTTCTTATTTCTAACAGGCAAAAACATGAAAGCGGCATTAAAAACTGTTGGCTCATGTCACGCATTTTCGTTTCTCACAAGACTTCGAGTCTCGTTCGCGTCTAGACAATTTGATTACTTATGTAGATTAGAGAAAGTGGAACAGTCTGGTCTCTGTTGGTTTATGTTCGGGGTGGAAAATGTGGAGAGAGGCTGAGAGGGGGGATTGGCTGCAGCAATGGGAACCGTTTACAATTTTTTTGTTCCGTTCTGTCGTTTAGGAACATAACTAGCAGCCACGACTGAAAGACGCGTGGTCAAATAGGAGCGCCGGCTATTTGAATGCCGCTGGCGGTTGCTTGCCGCCTTGGATTACTGTGAACTTGACATCGGCCTGTATCGCTGCAGGCGGAATGTGTCAAACTAAGCTTTTCGAATATTCATTTCCTTTTGCAGTGAGCCGAAGTGATTCGGAGAGCGATCCCTCTCGCTTACAATAGTGGATGAAAATAAAAGCACAAATAAATACACTTTGTCACGGTCAGCAATGTATGCGATTCTATTACATTTGAATATTAATCGTGGGTGAGATGCGCTGGTGTTGGAGTTCTTCCTTTTGCTTATTTTATAGATAAGCTAGAATTTGTGGCGCCAGCAAGTGAATTTTATGAGACAAAAAGAGAATAAACCTATCCCGATCCATTGCTTCCACCCACGGCATATTGATGGAGTTACCGATTACGTGCCTCTTCCCGAAGAATATAATAAAGCACTATTTCACTTTTACCGCTTAAACAATCTTCCTGCCCGGTGAGCAATTACCGAGGTACGAGGAAAGGGTTTTGCACGGGCAGTGAAAACATATTTAAAACTAGCAAAAGCAACTAACAACATAATAGCGCCAGAGAGAGTAACTTCCTTCCCACATGGTGCAGAGAAGCGCAAGAAGCTTCACCAGACTTTGCGAAAGAAATGGTTCGAGGAAGTGAGACACGCGAACTTTCCTTTTTTTTTGTCAGCTTTCACTTCGCTTTTTGCCGTGGCTGGGACAAGAGTTTTATTAAATTACAATGTAGCAAACTATTTTAATCAATTTTCCTACCTGTTAGCAACTGGTTTCGAGGGTGAAACATTCCCACCAGGAGATTTTGCCATCCGCCGTTACCAAGTGCTGCAGCGAAGTCATCCCGACGGTAAAAGTGAGATATCTCCGGTTTCGCCATGATATGCTCGTACGACCGTTTTGATGCTTCTTATCAACCGTGTAACAGTGAGGTAACCTAACGTTCAAACGCGGTGATGGCTTTAGACCAAAAAAAAAAACACAAAAAAACTTCGCGAGGAACTAGTTCTCGGAGATGGATATGCAAGGGTGGAATGGTTCTCATATATACACCTTTGACCGAAACGAGCTCGGAATCATTTCGGGTACTAGATGGAACATGTGGAATATGGTGTGAAGATACGATGATAGAGAATGTGAAACTTATATCCCGCCAGCATCGAGTGAATATTGGCGAAGAGCGTGTACCGGCATCCAACCCTGGATGTCTACAAAGAATCAAGATAATAGAAACCGAAGAAGATGTGGTTATCCGCGTTGGTGGGATTGGTTCGGTCTCCCGGTGAGTAATAGTGGCGCACGAATATGTGCGATGGACGTGGGAAAGTTTCACTTCGCGAGGCTAATAACTTGCTGGATATTTCAATTAAACGGTTGAAATTTGCCATCCCTTCGTGTACGTTACCCCCAGGAAGGTTTTGATCGAAAAGTAATCCACACGTTCGAAGAAATGGAACAGCCGTACAGCATGACTTACCCACAAACTTGCACCAGGGCCACAGCAATGTAAGTGAACCGGCTTCACCAGGATGCATACACGTGCAAACGCGGCATGCAATCGTCAAGCAGGAGAGCACCTGCATGGAAAACGGGTACCCCCGATCGGTATATTGGCTGAAGACGAATCGCCTGAAGTTGAACCGCCGTAGGTAGGTGCAGCGAACCGAGAAAGGATAAAATCTCGCTCCGTCAACAGTCGACGATGGGTGGCAGCTTAGCATGTTTAAGCTAGGATTTTGACAGGGAACGCAAAAGTGAATTTGTCACACCGATTACGGACGAAAAGGGGTTATGACCCAGAGCATCCGAATGTTCCTGTGGCACTATGGAGGCAGCGCAAAGCAAAGCGAACTAATGGCATCGAGAACCAGCGTCCTTTACCAGCGTTACCGGACGACAGCCGACTGTCGACTGACAGTCGTTTTTCTTGCTCTTGGGGATTACATTTTATGTATAATAAATGTATGCAGATCAGATGCGAACGGGTGCAGCGGGCTGTTACAACGCAGGGGGTAAGCGCGATAACGAGGAAAGCAACCGGCAGCGTCATCGCTAGCTTATGTATGCTAGTGGACAGCGCGGAGATAGAAACTGTCAGGCACTAAGGCCTTTGTAATGGTGGCGCAATGAAATAAAATAAAACGCTGATTGTAATAAGGCGTCGCTTGGGTAAAGGCCAATCAATACTAATACGAACAAGATAGAGCGGGAAGGAGGGGAGGGGATTGAGCCTGGCTGTTACCAGCCTAGCTCTAGTCAGACATGGTTGACTAGGGTAAAACGCGTGTGTTCTAGATGGTTGGATATGTTGGTATTGAAGAAAGAGTGTTATTGGAGATTGGAAAAAGCTCCTTTTTGGATGGACTGGTGCAATGTGATTTCCAGTCCGTTTGATACTAAGTCGCATTTGCAAACAATAGATAACATATGTATTTGCTTCAATTATAATTATGACAATTGTGGACATAAACAATTGAAAATAAATCGAATTTGTGATGAAACTTTTGCTTAATAAATCAAACGACAATCTCATGAGCAATATACACTATAGAAGTGTAACTAGCTTATCATTAATTCGATACCATTCACCAAACTATTTATCCACCCAACCAAAATTTTCTCAGCACCTTCACTGTTCCCAGTACCGTGGCGGCAACTACGAGTGTTATCAGCACAAACCCTTTCCGTTTGTCGTGCTGGTAGTCCACACTTTTCACGAAATGGTTTATACAGTTACATTTGCCCTCGCCACTCTGCGAAACACTCGTCACCGTGTAGTTTACCCACTGGTGCAGGGGATTGGGCAGTTTGGCTTCAATTATCTCGTGCACCTGGCTCTCATCCTTTGCCGTCGGCGGTTCCCGGTTTAGCACCAGCATGCCGTAGGTGTCCATCTTGGTGGAGCAGCTGACCAGCAGTACCGTCGTTTTCGTGAGCTGCATCACGTGCACGACACGGAAGTCTCGTACTTCCTTCTGGCTTCCCTTGCTGCCCGCGATGTACATTCCGTTCGGGCGCGTAAATATGTCGAACGAATCGTACGAAGCATGTGCTTCCCGGCACACCAGCTCCATCAAAATAACGCCGACCCGGGTACGCAGGGTGTAGCCGTAGCAGTTACGATTCGACACGATGTCCTGCGGTAAATGGTACAGTGTGCGGTACGGTAAATTCGGTTGCTGGAAGGCCACCACATACCAGATGTCGCTGTCAAAATCGTCGATAATGTAGTTGAGGTCAGTGAAAAACTTTTCGTGAAACCCGTGGTACAGACATATGGAGCAGAGGACCCGGTCGGTGTAGAGCATGAATGACACAAGTATTGACGCGTGACGGAAGATCATCATTCGGGCAAAGCTGGTGGTGTACTAGCTACCGTTATGCATCGCGGCATGATTGACGAGCTTGTCAAGTTGTAGTAATTGTGTTTACCCCTAGCTAATGTGAGTCTCCAATTATGTGGACCGCCTTAAATGGTGTAAGCGATGTTGAAATATTTCGGTAGAATCGATCGTTGCGATACGAACATTATTGTTTGTCTTTTTCCGCATCCGGTTGGTTGTGTTCCATAAGTTACGTCAGGGCAGTTTCTTCATCTTTTCTGTGATTTACTTTTTGTGATTTTTTGGACTGATTCTAAAATGCATATCGTTCGCCCATATATAATTGAGGAATTAGTTCAGTGTGTGGAGAATATTAAGTTGCTTTATATTGCTCTCTAGTTTGATAACTTTTCGAATATTGTCACTAGTTGAAGGCTAATGAGCAAAAGGGCTAATTCTCTAAATACCCCTATTTCTAAAATATACAGATATTCAAATGTCAAACGCGCGTCAAACACGAGCTACCAACCGCACACGTTCCGTACGAGCTACTAGGCGCCTCCACGCTTAGCACGGAGCCACCAACCGCTCACGCTCTGCACTGAGCTAACAAATGCTCATGATCTGCTGTGAGCTATCAAAACGCTCACTATCAACGCTCCATACTGAACTACCAGGCCTCTTCGCTCAGGATAGACCCACCAGCCGAAAACGGCAAGAACTATTGACCTTCTGTTTTACCCTGTTACACATTTACAAATTTACATTATTACATTTTGATGCATTTTTTGATCTGCCAATTGTAAAAAGGATAATTTATGGAATTTTTATTTATGTGTACTTGTTTAATGTACGATTATGGAATGCAATTTTTTTTTTGTAGATATGCGCCTCTTGTTACGAATATTGAGCTACCTCAGAGCTACCACGGAGCTACCTAATACGGGGCGGCCACCTTTGTGAGTAAGAGTTGCTCGTTTCGCTCCTTCAAAAGTGTTACTAGAGAAAACGCCTCAAATACAAAAAAAAATTACATTACATATAGTAATTTTGACGATCGTTATGTAATAGGTAAACTTGGTGAACAGAATGGCAGATTTCAGATGTTTTTGTGTGAGGAATATTTACCGACGCCGGATGAGCGCGAAGGAGAGTGATTTTATTTATACTTCGTCTATATATGAATTTTAGTTTGAATGCCCCTGGCAATCAATCATTCCAACTACTATAAAACTATCCTTAACTTAACGAAACTGAACAAAGCCTATCACTTGAAACTTCTCCGCTTTCCGAGTAATCTCAATTTCCCCATGTTTTTGACCACGTTATAGTAATAAAAAATTAAATGCATCTCGGTTGCGTTTTATTTAAGTTATCGATTGTAATTCACGGACGGTTCAGAAATAATATTAACAATAAGGCGATCGGATAGCAGACGCGATTGCGACGTCGATCTTTAAACGGCCGGACTGCGGATCAAATCCCATCCGGACCGTTCCTCCGTAGTGAGGATTGACTATCCAACTACGTGGTATCGGTAAGTCTAGTAAGCCAGAAATGGCAGGCATGACCGAGTAGGTCGTTAGGCCAAAGAAGAAGAAGAAGTAAGCCATTATAAATAGTCGTAATGACCTAGGAGGTCGTTACGTCAAACAAGAAGAAGAAAAAGAAGAAGATGAAGATAATGAAGAAAATGGAGAATAAAAATAACAGTAGTTATTGTAGATAATTTATATTATAACATGTAGATATTTTATATGTATTTGTATAATTAATTATTTCATAATGTTCGCCCTGACATTTAAAAAAATTGATCAAAAATTCTAAGAAAGATTAGAAATATCCCGCCATTGACAATTATAACTGAGCAATACAAAAGATTAATGGTAAAGATAGCTTGGAATCGTTAAAAAGCCCGGTTCGTATAGTTTATGAAAAAATGGTTGTAACTAAGAAGATATGATTGAGTAGAAGAATGAATAAACAATGCTCAAACAAGAATGTACGACTAGTTACGGTGTTCTTAAAGGCATTATTATTATCCGTACGTAAAGATTAAACTTTAATTAATAACTACCGTAATCAGACTTTGGCTTAATTTGCTCAGCTTCGTTCACTTTGTAACGCACTCTAGACGGCTATGTGTTTAATTTATCAACGACTGTTAGCCGTCTTTGTTCTTCTTTTTTTTGTCATGTTCCAGTGCGGCACTTGCAAGCATGTATTAAGCATTCAAGATGCGGGCTGTGGCGAAAGGAAAATAAAACCATTCCCCATGCTACGTGCAGCATTCATTGCAAATTTTCGATAAGCTCTGGCAATTTTAATCAATTCATACTATGCTACACGTGCATCGCAGCCGAGCCATGGTGCTCAAAGCGTCGGACAGTCTTTGTGGTGCCTTCGTGCTCAAAATTCCATTAACATCATCTGTTTCTAATCGTTGACCGGCAAAGTCCAACCGTTACCGGCAGCATAAAATACGCCTCAGGGAAGGAAGACTGGGGATGGTTCGGTTTCCTAAATCTACTGGCACGTACCGATGGTAAAATTATTTTCCTATCAGCGGTCCAGGAAGTCATGTCACATAGTGCAATGAAATTAATGCTGATTAATCCACTTGTACCGATGATCGCTGATTGAATGCATATGGTGAAGCAGACCCAGAACGCGTACCCGGCCAAAACCACGCTCATCTCATTACCTTCCGAGGCACCGCGTTCAAGCATGACTGGCGATACATTGATGGTCATGTTTCGGGTGCCTTGCAAGATGGTGATTTAATTACCCACCATTAACGATTCGCTCACAAGCAAACACACGTAGCTGCAGAGGAAGGAACCGTCCGGGAGTGGGAGAGTGGTCTCCGTTGGCGAGTATGTTATGCGTATTGTTCAATAATCGGTTGCTCTTAATACATATATAACCTCCACAAACGTGGTGGGTGACAGTTGTGCACGGGTGTAGATCCGCATGTGTATCCATTTTAAAGGCACACCAATCCCTATGGCGACAATGACTGCATCCGGGCTAGAAACCAGGATCTCAAAGATATATTTGCATAATTGTCAAATAATGTATCTTCATAAATCCATGACACCCACAGGACGAATGCAGCCATACCGATCGTTTCGCCTGTGTTACGTGAACAATTGTCCTGCCAGGACCAATTCAACCGGCACCGGCTACCAGCTTCCAAGTGTAAATGAGAAAAATAAATAGTTTTAATGGATTCCTCCCCATCGGTGTTGCGCACAGCGTACGCCGAACCGTACACCTCCGGCATAATGATGCAAACCGGCATCCAGCTGCCCAACCGAATCCTTCCGGGCACACAACAGCGGAAACAAACGCAACAAACTGTGACGACAACTTTGTTTTATCTCGCAGCGAACAAACAACGCCTTTTCCGGCAAATTGCGCCACAAAAATTGCCGCTCCAGATAGACTCCCGAGGAGTGGGTTTCTAAAATAGATACTGTCCAAAAATTCACACTCGACGACAACGTCGTTTCCGCCAGTTTTGTACCAGTTTGTTAATAGGTATTTATTTACTGCTACCGGCTGTCCGGCTTCTTGCACTAACACCTTCGATCCGATCCTCCTCACCGCGCGTTTAGCTCTCATCGCATGTACCAGACAGCCGTTAGAGAACACACGGTGAAACTATGGCTCGAGAGCGTTCCATTATATTCGGTGTAGCACTTTTGCGGTAGTGTTTGCGTGAGCCATGTGTGAGCTTTTGCAGAAGGTTTGGTGTTGCATTCACAAACAACCGGGTACTGGGCGCCTCCATTACTTACACCAGCAGTTCCGTAATAATGTCCCGTGTGTTGGAGCAGCGATGGTAATAAGTTTCGAATTTCATTTCCCACGCATCAACCCACGTGTCCCAAACTGGGAAAGAGGTACGGTAGTGGGTATTGGTACCAGAATTTAGAGATGAGTTTGCAATGCGTTTAGCGTAACGGTAGGTGCAATAAATGGATTATGTATTCTTCTGATCCATCATTGCATCGTATCGGGAAAATTGCTATTGTATCCAATATCCAGTTTTAACATCTTTGCCTAATATTTCTTCTTATTTGTTATTACCTTGATAAAATCGAGTCCTTTTAAGACTAAAAATTACGCTTTAGAGAGAATTACGGATCCAATCAAAAATGGCATTTTTTCAGTTGCGTGAAATTGTGAGTCCGTTATCAGGTTTTCCAGAAATTCTGGCTCTGAATGGGTGTACACTTTGAGCCATAGCATTGCTATTTATCGGTATAATGTTCTGTGGTTTGTATAATCTATTCCTAACAATCACAACTTAGAGAAGATAAAAAAAGGTTTTAAATCGATCTGAATAAATAAAATATGTTTAAATTTTAAAGATCCTTTTAAAATCTTTACTAAACGCGCTCGTTTAGAGTTACAGTCAAGCGAAATTAAATTGAACAGAAAGATAGGGTTTGCTATGGAAAATCTACTACAGCGTTTACGGGACACCACAACCAGTAGACATAACAGTAGATCTGCAGCTTTTACAGGCAGTATGAGTTTTGTGCCGCTTCAGACAAAAATGTTTGCGACGGTTCCAGAGAAATGTGTTCTCCAGTGCGCTCTGTTTTGCGCTTGTGAAGTGGCGAGTTTTTAACCAGACAGGTAGAACAATCGAAGCACCAAAAGGGTCAGGGGTTGGATCGGGCCTATGGTGGTAGTCGGTTAACAAACGAAGAAAGTGGTTGTGGTGTGCTCTTATAAAATTATAAATGACTGATGAGGTCTACTATGCTACGGTACACGAGCGTATCCATTCTTTGCCTGGAAGATGGGAACCGTAGACTGTGGATCGCTTCTAGTTTTATTGCATTTTTTCGGCACTTGCTATTTGTTCGCGAAGCTGCCTAGTGCACTGTTGCAGTGGTTACCGTTTCTAGTCATTTCAATTAAACCGGACAGTAGAAAACACTCCGGTTGGAAGTGGCGATGTGAAAAGGTGATGCTTTTTTTTTGTGTGTGAACTTTGAAATTTTGTTGTACTGGTTGTGCTGCTCTCAGCCTTTAATGAGCGGGCCGAGGTATTGCTCACGAGTGCGTTGCTCTATTTTACGCTAGAAAAATGGGACATTAAGTACAAAGGGGAAAGAAAGGAACATGACATCAACCTAGCGCAACGAAGAGTAGACAACCGCTGAGAGATGGATGATGAAACTGGTGACAGTAGAGCTTAGCAAAACGGAAACATTGAAAAGATCGTTGGCCACACGAGTTGATTCGTCGTGCCCACTGAACCAGGTACGGTTAAATAACAAACGGACTGGGAAAATCGGTCATGATGGGCCAGAAATTAGATCCGCTAATGTCCACATGATAAATGGACGAACAATTAAAATCTAATGATAGCTAGGCTTGCTCTTAGGTGGCATTTTATGTTTAAAATGTGCTGAACAACAGTGAAGCTCATGATGAATAGCATCGTTTTCTATATTTTATTGATAAAATACGATCGACTATTGTTTTTCTTATGTAATGTACTACTTTAAGTAGTTGTAGCTTTCAGAATAATCAAAATTGGGAAGAAGTATTTATGGTTAAAAAAAGTGGTTATTTAATCACATTAAATAGCAATTCCTACAAAATGTGTAGCAAATATGCATAACCGTTGCATTTCGATTTAAATAAGTAAGGCCGCAAATTGTTTTTTTAAATTTTTCCAATATTTTTGTTTATTAAATGAATGTTTCTCATTAGATAAAAAACCCGTAAATAACAAACAAATGTTTAAAAATCCAATCCTCACTGATGGTAACTTCTTACTAGGAAACTCTTGCATTCTCCCTTCGTCAACTATAATATTAGGATCTGGTAAATCGGTTGGTATTGGGTCGTTTAGTTGATTTCCGATAGTTTTATGAAGCTGTTGATGTCATGCTTGAATAAACGGAGGAGTTATTCTGATATAAAACTCACTCTTATCCTTGGTGCTGAATGGTTCTAATACTCATCGCAAGTGTGTCATAGGAAACATTTTGGTTCAAATATATTATTTCCGATGCCTTCCCTTCAAACTGGTTATAATGACTTCAACGCCAGTTAAAAATTCGATATTTGATCACTGAAATTCGAGGGCACAGAACTTGCAACTTTTAAACAAATTATATTTAATTATTGATAAAATTTATATAATAAATTTTATCAATAATATGATTTACGTTAAATATAATAGATGTGTTTCATATAATTGTTCTTCACAACCTATTTGGACGATTTGAAACAGCCCGGCAGTATAACACAATGAATAGCCTATGGCGGCTGTATTCGAAAATAGCCGCCATTCTCTTATATTGCCGTACGAATGTTTCTCTCTTTTGTCGGTGAAAATTGGGGGCTGTTTTCGAACTCAGCCGTATCTCGCTCACTCGACACGAGTTTCGATATTCGAAATCACCCCTGACTCATACCTCCATTGCCTCTTCTCCTTACTATTCACCCCCGAAAAATTCATTGTATCTCGTTTTTAAGGGTGGCAGTAGCTCTTTCACTTTCTATCTTTAGTGGTCTCCCCCTTGCACTCTCTGCACGGGGCAGCTTTATCAAGACCGTGAATGTAGCGTTTTTTATCGCACTCTCTCAACGTTTGGCGTGTTCAGTCTGGTAGCGTTCGTTTAGTGTCGTTGTGCAAAGTGTAAATGAATACCACCGGAATGAAAGTGCCGTACGTGCGAGGTGCCCCGAGTTCTGAGTGACCGAAGTGTATAGACCTGCAGGCGAGTGGGAACACGGCAGCACTCAGATAACAGCTGTTGGCATGCGCACACCTTGCGCCCGTCTATGTGGGACAGGTTGAGTTTTCCGGACTCTATGCGCTCCGGAACCCCGTACTCGGTTCGGCGTGCCTATACCCTGTTACGATGAGTGCCGGGAAAATGAACGGACCGCGCTTAGACAGTGTTTGTTGCATCAAGCCAACATCGAGCGAACGTGAGGCGACGTTTGCTCCCGTAAGCACCTAAATTGTGAGCGAATCCACTCGCGGTTAGGACGTATGGAAAAATAGTTTTTCACCAGCAGTAGCACCAGGGCTGAGAGTTGCCTGAAAAGCCTCTAGACAGGATCCACGGCTGGCCAGACGCGTTTCGAGTGTGAGCTGATTCGCATGGGAGTAGTACTGTCACGCGTACGAAGGTAGGGAATAGAAGCAACGGGCAACATACTGACAGGATTGAGGCTCCGTGCCGTGTGTGAGGAAAATGTTTGTGCGGTGAAGTTTGCTAATGCATGGTCAAGCGGACACTTTCTTGCAGTGGACTGTAGCGGGTGCTGTGTTTGTTTCGGTGACATTTCACTTCACACTGCTGTGCCGTATGCTACCCCAAACTCGTACATAGGTGGACGGAGCGGTACGACGGAACAGAATCTTTCGCAGCTGAGTGTACGTGATGGGTGATTTCGGGGGAAAAACTATAACGATCTCTGTGTTGGTGTGCGTGGATCATGAACCGCAAATCAGAGTGTGAAGTTCAATTGTTCCAAAAGCTTCGCCAATCTATCGCAGGTGTTTGGTAGCAGACAACATTTGGGGAGAGATCTCGCCATCAGTCCCGGGCAGCAGCTCTCCGATTTGCTACCATGCAGATCGTGTATCTTTAAGGGTGCGTTTGAATTCAGTGTTCGTTGTTGTGCAGATAGCCGCAGTGTTGATACAGTACTGTTTGCAATTTACCGTTCGCCATCTCAATACACCAAAGTATGGCTGCGTAGTGTACGGGGGAATGTATGGCGTTTGTGTGTGCCCGTGTGTTTGTGTGTGAATGGTTGTATTGGCATTGAATTGGTTTCCCGGCTAGTACGAACTAGAACGGAACCGAAGTGGCGCTTATCGAAACAAACCCATCTGTCAAGTTGGTAAATTATTTATGTATTCCGAGTGCGCCATACCTCAATCGGTTGTAGCACGATTGAACATAGATAGAGACCCGAGTGTATCTATGTTTAATGTAATCGATGAGGCACCAGCGACCACGTCGAAAGTAGCAGTGGTTGGCGTCTGGTCTGTTTTTTTATTCGTTGATGCTTGCTTATCAGCAAGCTGGTGACATTAGGCTACGGTGGTGTGCGTGTTTCTAACAGTGCGAGCTCCGAATGTTGCGTGTGTTGTGCGATGTTTGACTGCGTAAATGTAGACGGGGTCTCGGAACATACGCGGACGTGTTCCGAGATGTGAAACACAGAACGCGCGGTGTGTGGTGAACTTCATCTCCATTTCTTACCCACATCTTTCCCCTACCGATGACGACATCGTTATCTGCTGATAACCGAACGTAACGTCAGCGAAGCGTGTTGGTGCGTGCGGTTCTACTGTGTTGCACAATGGTTCCTGTACCAGCAAGAGAACCGTCCGCTAATCGATAGCTTACGAAACGGTGTAAATAATTGTTCAATGCAGAACGATGAAATATTCAGATTGTAATGGTAGCTTTTCCCGTTGGTTTGGCGTTTTGTGTTCGGTGTGACGTACGCAACATTCAGCGTACAAAAATAGCCTACTGTTTTGACAGTTTCTCTTCTGACGTATACCATTTATAGTTTCCCCGTGCATACGCGGGTCGCGAGAGCGGAAAAACTGTTCATTCACAGGATGTTTTACGTGAGAGCGAAGCGTTTTCCCACTCTTGTAGAGAAGGAATTGAAACACAGTGGTTGAGAAATCTGTCGGAAAGAATAGGGCGATATAATGAAACAAACAAAAAATACTAACTACATTGACGAATACGTCCAAGAGTGGATTTGAGAACAGACAGGACGATGGTAAAATGTGAAGGAAAATAAAGGAAAAGCGCAATAACGAGAGCGATCGGGCAAAGCAAGAGAAAAATCAACATGCAACACATTTTCCCAATTGATTTTTCATGCCGCAAAGTTGGCACTGAAACCGTGTTTTCCCGTACGCACAATGTTTGCCCCAAATGTGTCGTTTTCAGGCACCAGACCGTGTGTGGCATAATCATGGGAGAGGAAATGATTTTTATTCCATTTTCCCCCTGCTTATCGTAACGCAATCTCTGCATGCATTCCTACATGCCGTGAGTGACGCAGGTTGTTGGCTATGGCAGTGTTTGAATGTTTCACATTCTCTCATTTGATGCTGCTGTTTCTGACAGCAGTCGGGCGCATATTTACTCTCATTCATATGCGGCGTAGTGTTCCTTTCCCATATTGCACGTGTACGTGTGCGGTGGTGTGCGTGTACGAAAGTTTTCCGGCACAACACACTGCTCTAGCAGTCGGTTGGCATGGAAAATCCTAGTGACGCCGTGTACGCGATATGGGACACAGTTTTCCTTTGCGCGTGTAATGGTTTCACTCGCCCTCGACCGTGTACGGAGTGAATGTACGCGTGAAGTGTTTACGACTATTTGACATTTGCGAAAGCTAGAGTGAGCTGCAGCTTGTTATCTACCGGCGCTTGTTAGTTGACGGAAAATAGACTGAGCTGGATAAAATATAATAAAAATGTTTCCAGCTTTCATGGTTTTCTGATATGACTGGATACACGAACATTAATACAAGGTGAAATTTAGTTTTTAGCTGGAAGCTAGATAGAATTGATTTGAATTGTTGAAGTGTTCTCAATGCCTCAGTTTTATTACTTACCCTACATTACTTGATCAGGTTACCATTTTTATAGACTGTTAATCTTTTACGTCGTTTCTTCAGGTAGGGTTCTTTTCGCATTTCACTGAATTTTCGTGGTCCTTAAAATTTCACACCAAATTACAAATGTTTTTCGGTAAAATTCAAAATAAAAAAATATCGAAGTTTTTTACTCTATAAGTTATTAAAAATAATCTTAAAATCGAGAGTAATACATTCTCTCTCATGAAGGAATCGTAATCCAATGAATGGCCTGAGAGACCCAATAATAGGTCGTTAAGTTAACAATTTTGATTATTGAATTCACCCAAAGTACAACATATGGCAAGATGTTGATACATCTCAGAAGTTTGTTTGGATCGGTTCAGTGGCTGAGGAGATCGCGGCCACGGTCTTCATACGTCTGGACCAACATGTTTTTAGGTTGTAGTGTAATATAAAAAAGGAGAAGAAGTTTGTTTAAAAGAATAAAAAACTCACCCTTGTCTGGGAATTGACTTGCTGACCCATAAGCTTACATTATACCGCATCAGTATAACGTAAAAAACAACCACCTTGAATCGCTTCCGTATAAAAATACATAAATACTCATAAAAACTACATGAATAGTACGTACTTGTTTCGAAATCAACTTTCGATGTGAAGTGGTCATGCACAGATCTAAGCACTTCCTTAAGCTGTACCCGCGGTAAATGGTACATCAAGCGCTTAATTATGATTTGAAGTGTAGTATTTTTTTGCTTACTTTCCGACGGTACACAAATGATGGTGTACGGACGGACGATGGTTCCTCATTACCGATAATCCGTACAAAAAAACGATAATTATGAATGAACGCAAATCAATTCAGTTACACGCTACACCAACTCGATCGGAATGGTTCGACTCGTTTGGTAATGTTTCATAATTTCATCATTCTGCTGATGAAATATGTAATCGTTTCGTATGCGGTCAGAAGGTCGACCGTAGGCGGATGGGTGCACCGGGAGAAGGAGGTGGAAGAGGGAGGTGGACAAGGATGTCCGACGGACTAATGGCTCATCGACGAATGTCCTGTTTGGCCCAGTTCGTTTCTCTACCTCCTATGCTTTAGTCAGGTTTGAACAGTTTACTCCTCCCACAAAAACAAGCATTCCGGAACGCATCAATCATAGCGGAAAATTTCCCATCATTACACCGCCATCACCGATCGTTGTCCCATCGCTCCAAGCGTTCCAGGCGCTCGATGGAGCATCGTAGCCCACCCCATAGCGGATAAAATGTCTTCGTTTTTTGTATAGCTGCCGTCATTAGACGGTGCTGGCAATTGGAAAGTTCTGAACTGTTCTGACAGAAACCGGGCATTGGATGTTGGGCTGGGGGGTTTTGGGACCGATTTTCCTGATGGCACATTTCGGTTTGCCAGGCATTTTACTGACGTCAGTAGGCGCTCTCGGATAAATGAGAGCTGAGGCACAATTATACCACCGTCTAGACGCATCCATACTGTCTGTCGCAGCGGCACACGCACGTACACCCAGAAGGTCCGGTGCTAGATACAAAAAAATACAGAACCGTTGCCCTGCGGAGGAAAATATCCTTACGCATTTAGTTTCCGATCCAAACCATGCCAGGGATGGCGCTTGGTCTTTGGCAGTTTGGCAACGAAATCAGCGGGCAACTCACTGTATCACTCACGATTGTTAGCGTAGCCCCGTGAGGCTAAGGAGATGGATGGAATCAGAGGAATAAGCCTCAGTGGCAAATCTTCGTTAAATTTGGTGTTCATGCTGTGAAGGCTCGCATGAAAACTCCTACGTACGTTGAATCGTTGGTGGGTGTCGTTTCTACTGCCGAAACGATCCTGCCACCCGAGAGTGCACGTTTCGGAGCATGGGCATTGGAACGGCGCATGTCCCAACGAGCCGCTGAGTGCTGTTCGGTATGCTACGCTTTTGTTCCACCGTTCGTATCCTTAGACGAGTTCACTAGGGTACGGTGCCACTGGGATAAATGTGCGTTTGTTTACTCCCACCCCCCTCTCCAAGGACCGATCCTCTCCCATTTCGCCCCAGCGAACCTTCGGCAGGCTACGGAACTGAGTGCCCCGAACGCTGCTCCTTCGGAATCGCGTTTGCTCCATCTAGGTTTCGGCAGCATGATGGCGAATAAAACTCAGCCAACGTTGGTGTTCTGCGGTCAATTCGTGTCGCTTCGTTTCAGGACAAGTTGATCGCAGCAGCGTAACGGAACGTTTTTTTATCCCGGCGTCGACAGTGAAGCAAGCACTGGCATAAGGCTACGGTTAGTGCCCGGGCGTGCATTCGAAGGCGCTGCGGAAAACAACACGCACTGTCCACTGTGTATCCAAGTCGCGCCTCGAGTGACGGGAAATCATCGACGAGTTGCTAAATTGCTTACCCCGTCATATGTGTATATTCGTAACGTTTCTACCTGGTGATTATCTGTGTGCTTGTTAAGTTTATGTATCGCAAGTTTCGCTAGAGTTTATCGATGTGCTTTGTATTAGCGGCTTTGTTGGTGTGTTAAGGGAAGCGTCGTCTTCTATCTCGTGGGCGTTTGGAAGTGTTTTCTAACCAGACTTATCGACTGTATGAAGCAAACAAACTAAACCTACCTATAACTCTATCAACTGTTAACTGTATTAGTTGTTCGATTTTAATCGGACTAGTGCAAAAATGGTCCCAGACGGGTACGGTGTGTGAAACGGCAAGTTCGAAAGTGTCAAACAGTTGTGCGTTATGCTCAACATTAAGTTCCCTTCTATATCTTGAGCCACTTTCCCTTCCGAATACAGATACGCCACTAGCAGGGTGTCCGCGTGTGCTAAATACGTTCGTTTGGTGAAGAACACTGAATGTGATCCAGCAGTTTGCTGGTGTTAAATGCGTATCATAAGCAAACCGTGTTGTTATGACCGTGATTACTATCGTGTAAGTTGACGTAACGTAAGTGTCCCATCGGAATGTGGAATCGTGAAATATCGCATGCAATATCCAAAAAAAGTGTATAACATATAATAGTGAATAATATCGTGTGAACTGCGTGTTCGTCAGAATTGGTGTGAAGTACCGTGAACACGGCGCGTTCAGTAGTGCTCGTTGGCTTCTAAATCGTACTGGTTCGGCATTAGGTGAAAAACGTGCGGTAAGCAGTGTAGTTGTGCAGAATTGTACTAGTGGTTTTTCGGTGAAGATCCGTTGAATTGTAAGTGACTTGTAGCTTAAGATAAGCGTGTTGACGTTTTCGGTACCGTTAGGAGTGCCACACAGTCTGCACTAACTCCAGGGGATAGTTGGACGTCCCGTTCCGGCTGGTGCAGGAACGGAACAGAGCGATGGGCGATTTTCTGTACTCCAGCTCTGTTCTTGCGAACGAGTCGTGCGTGGCTAATCCGTCACTGCTCGACACGCTCAGCATCAATAATCTGCTGAACATCAAGCATCTGGCGGGTACGTCCGGGTCCGACATTGCCGGCACTGGCATATCGGACAGCTTGGGCACGATCGGAGAGTCTTCGTCGTCGTCGTCCTCGGTGTCGATGGGAGAGCGCACCAAGACCAACGGTAACGGTGGCACCGGTTCCAAAATGTCTGCTGGCGGTGGGTCACCGGGTTCGTTGTCGCTAGGCGTTGCCACGGGCGGTTCCAACGCATCCGTCGTGGACGGACCGGGAGGTCTGCTGATGGCATCGAGCGTTGCGGCTTCCAGCTGTGGCGTAGGAGGCCTCTCTTCAGTGTCTAGCATCATCACAACGGCCATGTCGTCGGATGGCTGCTCCCTGTCATCGGTGTCGGCAGCTCGCGAACTTTCCATTGCACTAGGCTCGGCCGCCGCCGGAAGTGTCGGCGAGGCGACGGTGACTTCATCGCTGCTGAACGGTGGTAGCATTACATCGCCCTCGATCGTGAACCTGGGCGGGCACGGTGGCGTTAATGGGATGGGAAACAATACCGGCAATAGCTCGAACGGCAACCACAGCAGTACAGGTCATAACCACAGCAATAACGGAGGCAGCAGTGCTAGCAGCATAAACAGCAGTGGCCCGCTATGTGTGAACGGAAATGGTGGCGGAAATCAGAACAGCGCCAACAACAATCTGCTTCTGGACGGTGGCACCGATCAGCTGCAGCTGCAGTCTGTCGCAGAAGAGCTCAGCCTGAAGGCGACGGATTTGGGTTGCCTCGGCGTTTCGTCCAACCTAATGAACGGTTCATCGCACATCGGTTCCTGCCTAGCACCGAGCGGGCTCGGTTTCGGTACATCTCCGGACCATTCCAGCCCGTGGTCGACGGGCCCGGATGAGACAACGTCCGGACAGGGCAGTTCCGGTGGTGCTCACCTGTCGATGAATGGGCTGGGAGCATTCCAGAATTTCTCAAGCAATCTCTACAGTGGTGCCGTCGTGGCAGCTGCCGCGGCCGCTGCAGCCGCTGCTGCCCAACAGCAGCAGCAGCAACAACAGCAGCAGCAACAGCAACAACAACAGCAACATCAGCAACAGCGTCGTGCTATAACGGCATCGCACGGTGGTTTCCCCAACCATCACCACGGTATCTCGCCCAACGGTTTATCCGTGCATGGTAATACAATGTTGCAGCAGCAGCAACAACAACAACAACAACAGCAGCAGCAGCAACAAAATCAGTATAAAAACTCGTACCCTTCGTGGTCCAATCCGGGACCATGGTCACAGCAACAGTCCACCCAACAGCAGCAGCAGCAACATCATCAACAGCAGGTGCATCAGCATCAGCAGCAACAGCAGCAAAGCTCGCTGTCCTCCTGGAACCGTGGCCGTTCCGTTTCGAGCCTCAATCCATCCGGACTCGGCCCGAACGGGTTACACTCACGCAAACCGCCGCACCAGCCTGGCAATCAGTCCCTCTCTCCGTACGGTATCGGTAACAGCAGCCATCTGCAGCAATCCCACCATCACCAGCAGCAACATTCGCATCAGCAACAGAGCATGCAACATCAGCATCATCAGCAGCAGCAGCAGCACCATCATCACCCGTCGCACCATCAGTCGAACGCACTGCAGCCGTTACAATCGAACCTTGCCAACTCGCCATCACGCTACAGACGCAGCACGTCGTCTATTCCGTTCCCGAACAAATCGTCCCTCACCATCTCTGCCACGGGCACTGTTGGTGGTGGTGTTGGTGGGGGCAGTGGGGTCGTTGGTAGCGGTGGCAGTGTAGGAGGCATCGGTTCCGGTGGCTTTCCCGGGCCACTCGACGTAGTGTCGGGTATCGATGAGAACCGCGATCCATTCCTTTCATCGTATCAGGTGAGTGACGGGTTTGTCTCTGAATGCTTTGTTTGAACATTTGAACTAAATGCGAACACACACACACGCACACGCCACCGATTTGTTGTCATGCATTACGCAAAGGTATGAGCGCAACGGAACTGAGACGCACCGGCGCATGTCACCGTGAACGTAACGGGATTGAGTAATGCATCCGTGCACCGTCGCCCTTGTACCTGCCTCCAAACGGATGCGGTACTCGGTGGGTGTAAAAGTGGCCATTTTTAGCTTACCAAGCAACAACGCTTGACCTTGAAACATTACGCTACAATCATGGTAGGAGAAGTTTTCTACGGAAGGGCATCATCCCGTCGGTGGAACCGTAGCGGTTTTCGCGTTTCGGGTGTAAGAATACACAGCACGCCCGTGTGTGACTTTCCACCGCTACTCGCACCCACGTTTCACGTGACCCATGGTTAAGCGGTACAAGCGAAAGTGTGCGGCTAGTAGCGAAAGTAACCGTCGATATAAATTGTTTGGATTTATTTTTACCACTCCGAGCGCGGTTAAGCGAAAGAACAAAGAAAGAAGCACCCGTCGGGAGTTTAGTTTCGGCTGCCAAACGACGCACACCGTTGAGAACGTGTTGGTTTGGTGGATGGTGTTCATTAACTGTCCGTCGTTTGCAAACAGCAAGGTCGGGGAGGTTTTTCTTTTATCCGTATCTGATGGATTGTTACTCGATGCGGTGGTTCTTTGTCCCCGGTCTTACCTGTACAAAGATTAATTCTCAAGAGAAACGATTCACATGTATGCCATAGTGAATGGTGATCGAACTGATCGAGTCAGCATGCGTGTTGAGTTTATGCAATGATTATTTTTGGTTAACGAATGAAGGAGTTTGAAAAGAAACTCAATCAATCCACACTGTAATTGTTGTCCTATCATGTTCAAATTAATGATGTCATGTTACTTAATTTCTATCATATTTCGACACCTTCTTCCACTGAAGAGACTTTGGTCGTTTTTTGGCCAACCAGCTCTTGGTGTACAATAAAACCTGGAGGCAAAAATGAAAAAGAGTTAATGATGGTCTGAATGAAAAACTATACAAAACGACCGTTACATCATTGGTAACGTCGTCATAGTTTCTTTGCCAGCAAGGTTAGTAAAAACATTACGTAGTCAGTTTTAAAAATGGAAATTCATTACAATTTAATTGAAATTTCTAAGGAATGGACCTGTATAGATTTAACTGATTAATGATTTGTTAATATAATATACTTCTTGGTGTATCAATCTATTTCCTCATGTGGGACATTTCTAGCTATTTTTTATTTATACCATGTATCTGGATGGTTGGCCTTTGGACTGCCATTGTTTTAATTGATCTACTGTTTTTTTATTTAACTTATTTATCGAATCAAAACCCGAAATAGCATAAACTAATTTGTATACCTGTGAATTGTGTAACTGTACCAAATATGCACATGATATGTGAAGCTTTTACGCAAACCGACGATTATCACAAAATTGTTGCTCCAAATTTTATATACAAGAGTTTTTTTACATACTTTTTTTTAAATTTTGTGGTTTGAGCATTTATAACAGAAGTTATAGCCATTTGCAGGAGCCTCTATCCTGCCCATCCTATAATTGTTAGTGTTAGTTAGTGTAAGTTAGTTTTAGAATCGATTGCACTCTAGCAAATGGAGATAAAAAGAAAGCCTAATGCTTTTGACGAACTTTCAACAACTAATATTATCCAAACATATTGACTAAATTAAATTTTTTTATTGATTTTGAAATTGTAGTTTTTTGAGACACAGTTTGCCTCGTTTTGACGCCAAATTGCTGCAATTTTTGCAATCAGAAGATATACTGAACTGTAGCTGAGTTTCAATGCAGTAAGTAAACGCAAACAGATGGGGAACCTCGGTGGTAGCTATTATTGTAACGGTACAATTACAACTGCTTGAAAATGGTGAAAATGAGATTCACGAATGCACTGATATTACCGTTCAGAAGCTCATCAGGTGTTCTGCGGAGGTTGCTTAATTTAAATCGCCTGCACTTAAGCACATTAAATCTTGCAACCGTTGCAAACTCATCCGTGCTTCGACCACTCTATCCACCACCGTGCTACCATCGCAATTGATGACACGCGAACGGGTGAGCTCGGGCGAAAGACTTCTGTGATTCTGGTAAAAGTTTCGCCAGCCATTTGCAACAACGTGACAGGCTGTTGCACCAGTGCCGCTTATAGTACCGTTAATGAAATGCATCTGCCATTAATCGCCACCGGTGCGAGTGCATTCATCCTGAAAGCGGCCCGATAACACGTTCGCAACCCGGTTTGATGCTGCAAGCGGAACATGAAGTGCGCAGTTACATTTCCGGGGAAAAATTTATGAACCTTATGCCGATACTGCCGGGACCGGAGGCTAATGGCGTTAGTGTTGGGCAGTGGGTTAAGAACTGCTTACGGAAGTGTGAAGTAACAGGAGACACCCATTACGATTCGTTAGCTAATTAATTGATCAGTGTTCTTTCGTGATGCGTTGGTTACATATAGTGGTGGTAATTTGCTTTATGGCTTTGTCGCTGTAGTGGGGACATTACGGAATCCATTTTTTAACATTGGAGCTTTGTAAACAACAAACTCGCAAATTATCATGCAAATTATCAAATTCTCACATAAAAATGCTACAAGGGAGAATTGTAGCATCTCTTAATGCTGACCTTGTATTACAAGGTTCTACCAATAAAAGAAATTAAAATAGGGGTATGAAATTGTGTTCTTGAAAATAATTTCGAAGCGAAAGAAAAATGCAAAACCTGACAAAAGAATAAACGCGCACCGCTCGCTAAAAACAAAACTGCCAACGGGTGGTCGCTGTCAGTGTGACGTGGCTGCATAACGGTGCCGGTTGATGGTGGGCAGGAGTTAAAGCATAACGCGGCTTCCAAAAATGTTTGATTTCTGCCAAGGCGCTACAGTGAGAAAGCAGTGTGTATAAGGGCAGAATCGGGATGAAGAGGCCCGTAAAGATACGCACGGTGGAGCGGCTTAGAGTGGCCCACATTTTCTTGCCAACCGCCATCTTGGGATGGATCGGGAAACGTCTACAACTAACCCTATGCCGTTGTGTTTCTTGCTCGTGACGAATGTGTGAGGTAAGGTGAATGGAATCCAGCCAGCTAGGCTTTGTGCCATGGATGGATTAAAAAAAACATACAGACACACGTATACAACGATGCTTTCACATGCCGACACGTTCACTTCCTAGCCGGTTGAACATTGAGCATAATGTGGGTCCAGGATAATGACGTCATTAAAAGCATCTTTTTGACCTACTTTTCATTTGCATCATTCGAATCCGGCCAACAGTGAAGGCGGCCTCGCGTTCGAACAAAAAAGAAAATATAAAAAAACACTCACACATACACAGAAGCGAGAGAAGAAGTAAAACACGTTGATTGTGCTGGTGATATTCGTGGCAATGGCAAACCTTGATCGCACTCTGAAGCCCACGCGTACCAGTGTGTGGTGTGAGTGTGCGCAAACCCGGTAATATCCCCCCCGGGTTGGAGCTAGGCTTTGGTTTTGACGGTGTCGTGTGGGTATTTATGCTGTGTAGGCGTGGGAATGCCACCCGGTTGCTAGCAACACTCGTTGGTTGCGTTCCGAAGTGCTTGGTTTGGTGACTTGGTTTTGTTTTATTTTCCCTTTTACTCTTTTCGTACAGTTTGTAACACTGTTAAGCAAAAACACCCAGAAAAATACGAGCAAAGGCTTCGAACGATTGAGTTTTTGCCTTTTATTTATGCGTTCTTCATTGGCTTCGTTTCCCGGAATGTACGGTGTTGCCTTCGTTCGATGATGGTGACATTTAACGTTTTCGATCGGATGGCTTATGGAAAGAACGGTTCCTCGACAACCCCTATTCGGGGTGGATGGCAACTATATCCTCTAGGAGCAAGAGTCAGTAATGAAACTGATCCGAGAGAAAAAAATGAACGAGCATAGGACGTTAGCAGTGTGTGAATTAATGAAATGTAGTGTCATTCGGTAGCACATATATAACTAACATCTACACTGCCTCGGGGTAAAGTGTTTTGTTTTACATACATGCATTTTTATATAAGAACGACAAAAGTCGAGCTTTTGTTCGCTTAATTGAATACATGAACTATTTTTTATCTAAAATCTTTATACAGTAAATCGAAGGTATTTTTAACTAAAGCCAAATATGTTACGGGTACTATAACAAATAAAATAGATTGTGAAACAGATACAGATCAAGACAATAGTTTCCATGGATCCATTGATTGAATATTTGTTTGAGAAAACTGTCCCGTTTCTCCGTATGAATCCTATTTCAAGTTTACCAGCAAAAACGGGTCTGCAGACCAACGAATAAAAGCTAAAAGTCTGTAGAAGTAGAGTCTAAAATGGAAACTAAACTCACCAATATGAAAGTAAAAAAACAGAAGGCACTCAGCAGCATCGGTTCAGATGAGAAATATGCCCTACGTGGGATGATTATGGAAATTTTTCCTTTACAGTTTTTGCTTATTGTGAGCATTTGTTATAGTTTCTATAGCAATGTTTACCGTTACGGCAAGGGGTTTGTTTTATTTCATTTCGCTTGCTTTCGGTTGGGAAACGAAGAAAAAACGGTGCTTATTTTGGTAGACCAATTGACCTTTCGCAATGACCGAGTTCAAAAAGGAAAGGAATTTCAATTTCGATAGAATGCGTGACAAGTTTATTTATATTTATAGTTAATAGCTGTCTGTTTTAACTTTATTTATAAAATATTTATGAAAAATGAGAAATACATTGAACACATGGACAAAATTTTATGTCAAATTATATTATTTATTGTATTACATTGATTTTATGTCAAAACAATGGTATGTAAATATTAAAAAGTTTGAATAAGATTTTTCAAATAGATACAATGAAAACGAGTGAAAAGAGTCTTTCGGTACTAACATCTCAGAACTGACCATCCGGTTATGTGACTAAAATAAGTACTACAATGCCTGGCCATTCTACACAAAAAGAATAAATTCTGTAACTCATAAAGCACTCCTGTATTTTTTCATATACATCATAAAACGAAGCATTGAAAAAGAAATATGCAAAATGAGCTTTGAAATATTGAGATTTACGATATATCTTACGATAATAATTTGATTTTAGACAATGCTACAAGCAAACAATACGGCCGTCACGGATGAATTAAAAAAATGCTACAAGCAAACAAGCACGGCACTATTTTTATTTTTCTAATTTATTATTGCAATATTAAACTTTAAAATAGAAAAATAAAACTCACCATCACCTAAGTAAACAGATCACAAACACTACAAACATTCCACTGAAATTCATTTAGGATACTCTAGTTCTAACGAAAAAAGAACCCATTTTTTTACTTTGCATTTTGTTTGTGGCTTGGTTGATTCTTGGAAGCAAAACTCAATGGCTACTTTCGGTTACTGAAGATACTGTGGCCTGCAACATTCGAAACAACTAAATTAAAAATCCAGTTTGCATACGGTTTAAAGGCGTATTTTTTAAGTCCCAATGTGATTTTCACATAATATATGTGTATGGTCTGGCTGTTAAAAGAAGTGAATAAACAAAAATGCATCAGAATCGTTTCTTGCTTGATACACACATTTAAGTTTTCAGTTTGGCCATCACAGTTCGATTCTTTGCTTTCTTTTTTTGACAATCCTCGTTGCTTGTACGAAGGTCCAAATGGACATGTAAACTCCCCGACACGGTCTGAGGGGTAACGGAAGGAAAAGATTTAAAATGTTAACTGGTAGGGTTTGTTCTTATGTTCTTTTGACCAATACGACACCAACCCCACCGATGCCGTCCAGGCCAAAGTGAGTTGAAGCAACGCGCTGGAATTTCGGACGTTTTGGCTAAACGCGAGCATGCGTGTATGTGTGATAGGAGAATGTCTGCACGTGGCATGGCGTCATGGTTTCGTAGTATCCTGGTCGTGTCCTCGTAATCGTTGGTCTCGCTACCAACGGGCTTGACGTCGTCGAAAGCTTTCTGCCCCGTTCCGTTCGCTCCGGGTTGCCGGTGGTAATTTATTCACTACGTTTTCTGTCGAGTGTATGTTATTCTGGTCGATTTGGTTTGTTTCTTCGTTTCCCATTTCAGTTTGCGCTCCTGCTTACAACGGATTTTCATGTTTCATGTTCCTGCCACTGGTTCGGCAGTGAGGTTTCGGAAACTATCTCGGGCGGGCCCCAAAACCGGCAGTGGCTGGCAAGTGGAATGTTTGAGAAAATCAATGATGAGCCAAAGCTACCCGGTCTGAACAGCGAGTTCTGTTTGCTCGATGACAGCGAAAACGCCTTTAATGTGTTTGGGCCGCTTCGGAAATCGACATCGAAATGGAGGCGCATGGTGGTTCATTAGAATGTTTTGCTACGGCTAATGTATAACACATTTTTGTTGAGCATTTTCAGTTTTTGTGAAATGTATGCATGAACAAACAAAAAATAAGTTTTAAAAGCAATAATTAGACTTAAATATGAAAATTTGCCAAAAACGGTTAAATGAAACACAATTTCAAAGTACTTTCGATTGTTTCATAAAACAATCATATTTTCTCTAAAGGGACTGAACAAGCAATTTCATTGCTGTTTTCAATTTACAAACCAATCTTTCTAAATCAAGGTTGATTGGTAGTTGCTAATAAGTCGTTTTTGTATTGTTTGCATCAGAAAACATTACAGCCAAAGAACAGCCTTCACTAATGAATAGTTCAACAAAGGGTTTTTAACACGATTTACCTATTGGTATGCATTTTTTATTGTTTCCTTTTAATCCTTTACACATGTACGTCGGGTGAAGCTTTTGTACGGATGCTCGACGTGATTGATTATCTTCAGCTACATCGAAAAGCAGCAGTGAAAGAATACGGCATTTTCTGTCTCAAAATTTTCCAACACCCCTTTAGCGCTAGCGTTAGTACTTTTCTTTGCACACTAGCAACACAATGACAAGCACAGCAACGAATCGATCAGTTCAGATGATCCTTATCATGGGTTTAACTTGCCGTGCGGGGTTCACGCTGAAGGCACAAATGGCTCAAGATCGTTTGTTCAATAGCTGATTCGCGGGGTAAGACAATGGCGTTCCCGGGGGCACTTACAATGCCACGCTACCGCCACCCCGCCCTTTCTTCGCCCGCTACGGAAACGGGGCGTAGAAATGATGGGACGATATTTGGTTATGTAAATTGTGCTCTCTTTACCCATTTTGCTTTTCACTTTCTTTCCCGCTACTGCTGCCCATGCGGTTTTGTCCTGTGCTTGGGGCAAACGTTTTCGAAACCGTTCGTACGACCAGCAGTTCTTTCTAGCCAAGCAAATACGCTTTTTCACCCAACCAGTCGGTGTTCTGACTCCGTGTTTCTGGCCCCCAAGTTGTAAATGTGTGGAGTGTTATTTTTTTCGTTGGTCCGTACCGTGGTGGCCTCTACCATCATTTAGGTGTCTGCGTTGATTTTTCTTACTGACTCATGGGTTGCTTTTTGCGAACATTCTCACATGTCAGTTGGCTTGGTGACGTCGTCACACACTCTTGACATAATGGTGATGGCTTAGCAGCTCTGTCTTACGTATTACGTCGGTCCTTCTTATACAATGGGGGTTTCCCACGCGGTGCTTTCTGTGTGGCGCCCGAAGGGGATTTTTTGCTTCCTCTTCACCTCCGTTACCATGGCTGCCAAGCTCACCAGCAAGCTGATGGTTATCGATTACAAAAGCTTGCGCTGCACCATCATGATGTGAAGACCCCATTCACATGAGTGAGTATTTTTAGTGAGGAAATCAAATGCATAAGTTTCCATTGCTTATCCGCCACTTACAAACATGGTCTAATTACGTTTTCAGTGTGCAAATGTCTCTTTTAATTGAGGCTAACATTTCCACTGTTTTGATGGGGCGAGTGCTTTTTTGTACAAATGTCTCCCGGGAATGGGACTGTCTTAGCACTGCATGCGCACAAGCGATAGAGATAGATAGATAGATAGATAGATAGATAGATAAAAAGAGAGAAAGAGAGAGAGTTGGGGGGGGGGGGTCGTGCGAAAAAGCAAAATGACGAAAAGACTTTTTATGGCTCCCTCGAACTGTCACTGTTTGGGCAAATTGTCCTTCATGCGTTTACGATTGGATTTCATTTTCCACAGAAGCGAGTCAGTGTGTTCTGGGATCGCTGTTCCGGATTCAGAAAATATCCTTAAAGATCTGCTAACGAAACTAACCGATCTTTCGTATTGATTCGTTCGTCTTGCTTTTATGAGGGGAGGAAAAAAAACTTTTCCAAATGAGTCACGTTTTTGTAATTTCTGTAGAGACGCATTTTATGGCTTTACCCGTTTCTCAGCTCCAAATGCTGGCGCAGCGAACTGATACCAACGTTCCCTGCTAGCTGTGGATATTCTATCCCTTTTTCCCTCCATGCTGGTTCGATTCTATGCATCTTTGCTCCGCTACCAACGTGACTCATTTTACTTTCTCCTCCAGTCCATTGAACGGATCGTCACTAGGTTTTGGTTGTGTTTCGTGATTCGTGTGATGGTTGTCTGATTTTCTTTTGTGGTGCATTAGTTCCGAAGGGCAACTTTCTCTTTTTCCTCCACCCATATATCTGGCTATGCTTTTGGCACCGTTTCAAATGTGTGTGCGCTGGATTGTGCTTAAAAGTCTCGCCGGGAATGTTTTCGGGATGCGGTAAAGAGCGCCATCAGCCTTTTGCCTATTTCTTACGATGGTTTAATATTCCAGGCGAATATGCTGGATGGTTTTCTTCTTTTGCTTTAGCAGGGATTAGTCTGGCAATTGTTTATTGGCGGTTTATTTGCAGCTCGGTACGATGGGGCGGTAACACATTGTGTTGCATTATCGGGAGAACTATGGGGATAGAAATGTTCTGTTCAAAGAAAACGCGCCTATTAGGCAAGTTTCCTGTAGCCGCCAGCTCCTTTAAGGAAACCCAACAACCACCGTTTTCTTTTCCATTTTCTTTGGTGTATGTTATTTGAGTATGTTTTTCTTTGTCCTTACTTAGCTTTTTGGGGGTTTTGGGCGAGCAAAAGTTTCGCTCATGTTTGCTGGTGACGGTCTACATGAGCACGAGCAAACCTGCCAAAAAATGTCGACCACAAAACTTTTTCAAACAGTGGCCGAGGAAAGCATTGACAAATGTCTGACTGGAATGCTAATTGGGCTCATAGTGAAGGTGTACGTCTTCTCTTTCGGTGAGACCTAATGGTTGTTGCTTAAGTGTTACTGTCTTGAGCTTTCGAGCTATATGTAAAGTAGAGATTTCTTTTTCATTATGTAAAGAAGTTTTTCTTCTAAAATATGCTTTAATTTAAGGAAGATCGGGATAAGGCCAACTACAACGAAGAATTATATTTTCTATAATTTATAATTCATTCAGTACAAACAGTGCTGACGAAATATGGCTAGTGTTGTCTCAAGCAGATCTTTTGAAGGAGCGTAGCGTGCCACTCTCCCTCACAAAGGTGACCGCTCCGCATTTGGCAGCTCCGTGGTAACTCAATATGGAGGATTAGGATTTGGAAACGCTTGCTACCCAATGACTCTATGGTCACAAATATGACAGATTTTGATGTTGAATTGCCGACCGCTGACGTAGATTACTGAAGAGCAGGGTGAATGCTTTTATTTCTGCTCTCCTACCGTTAACTTTCTTCTGGAAACATATATCTCTGTAAAATAGGAAATTTATGATTCTATATTCGGGATTACTAGCTTTACATTGTTTTATTTGAATTTGTCCTTAAAATTTGAAGTCTCACATTTAAAAAAAGTCTCTCATTTTAGCGCTCCATAATCGTACTCCATAAAAGTACAGAAACATATCTTAAAATTCAATAATATATCTTTTTTTACAATTGGCAGAACGAAATTACGTTAAAATGTAATAATACAATTGAATATCATTGAATCAGCGCCTCCGAACCGGTTCAATAAATTAAACAATAATTAAATTAACAATGTGTTGATTCAAACAAAAAAACGAGGTGGCCTTTCAACAAAAAAATAGTCCAATTTTAATTTATATCACGCAACTTTTCAAAACAGTTTCACTGTGTTACTGAAGAAATTTATCAGCAATCCAAACATTTTTAGGTTTTCCATGAGAGAAAACGCTGTAAGAATAATAATTTCATTCTTAAAATTTTACATGAACTGCGTTCATTAATTTCCATATTTGCACATGAATAAACAATTTAGAAGAAACCAAATGTGTACGAAACCCGTAGATACTATTGCAATTGCGATTGTTCCCATGAAATTGATTATTCTGCTCGCAAACGCGTTGTCGATTGTTTGACCTTTTTGCAGCACCGCTTCGGTTCACCGATTGGTCGAGCAATTTATTTTCTTCGATTTGCATATTTCGTATATTTGCGCTCCGTGGCTTCCGTGCGGATCGTATGTGGTGCGGAAAACCCCATACGGATCGTTCCAATGGGGGCTAATATCCTACTTTCTGTTTCACTAGTTTGAACCTGACCGCCGGGTAAGCTTCGCATGAACCGTTCCACTTTAATTTTACACTCCATTCGGCAAAGGGCACCCGGTAGAAGATTGCTTTCACCGGCGCACGAAGTGAACAATCCCTCCAGCACACACAGGAACATTGGCGGTTCATTTGCGGTTCATTGCGAAACGGACCAATGTGCAGTACGCTACCTGGTCGGGATGCCGTTGTACTTCCCGTGCGGTGCAGCATCAGATAGAAGTTCGGTGTTCGGTCATGTAGTTCGGGTGTTACAGATTCGCACACCACACTGCTGCCGATACACGATTCATTTTGAGGGTATTGCTAGCAAATTGACAAGACACCTAGGGTCCCGTGCTTCGTGTATATTGTGCACCCTTGAGCGTAATCGAATAGTGTCTGCAACCTTAATTTTCTCTCGTCCATTCAAAACGATGACTTAGAGAGCGTTATCATAGGTGGTGTTTTCACCGCATAAAGGAAGCGACGTGTTTGTTTCACCTCGCACTGTTCGCAATCGAGAGGATGTTGTACCTTTACGATCCCTTTTTTTGTGCGCTGCTGTGTCTGCCCACCAGCTTTCCAATTGTATGAACAGGCAAAAAAAAAACTCTATACCCAACAATGGGTCGGAGGGGTTCCGATGGGGATCAATGGTAACCCAATCTACTCTCCGACCCCTGTCTTGCCACATGACCACAAAAAATGGTATAAAATTCTAGTACGCTTCCTCAAAAGCGCACACCTTTAAAGTTGTCTAGTCTAGGCGGAGCAGGTTTTCTTTATCCGGTATGGCCGTGCGGCGGTTGTGCTAAATTTTGCAAGAAATGAGTGTGAACGCAATCGATTGGAACAAAGCGTCGAGGTCAAGTTATGTGATCATGATTTTCCAGGTAGCTGATTTAGGAAGAGCGCACCACAAAACCTTTTTTGAGAAGTTCAAGACGATGTGTTTCCGGCCGATTGTACCAAATGGGCTGTACCAAGTGCCTTGTTCAAATGTTGCGTATTGATTTCAGGACGGGAAGAGGATTTTTTGGTCATTTTTCATGTGATAAGTTTACTCATCTATGTTCCGAAACTGTCATAAGATGGTTGGTAGTAATTTTACCCAGCTTAGGACAGAACTGAGCATCGTCAATAATATTGATGTGGATATATGCGCTAAGTGGAAGGAGAGAAGACTGATTTTTCCACTTAAAATACCTGTCGCATTGGAATATAGTTTGGGAGTTTATAGAACCTAGTTCTAGCACTTCTATACGTCTCTGTGACATGGACCCTGTAGAGAGATAACCACAACCTCTCGGTCGCGCTCGAGAGAAAGATGCTCAGAACGATTATTGACCCCGAATGTTATTATGTTGTTGAGCTGCTAGAATGATGAATTTTACTATCTTACAACTGAGTTCTCTGCCAGCATCCGACTGGATCGGACGTGTCAAATCGTGCTGCGGCTAGTCAAAACTGAAAAAAAAAGCGAAACAAAATAGCGAGTATCAAAATCTCAGTGAGTGGAAAGAGAAAGCCAACCCGGCTCACCGCGATGAGCCGGTGTAAGAGAAAGATAGTACAGGGCGATACCATCGCCTCGTGCTCGTACACCACAACTCCCCAGGAAATCAGTACCAGCAACAACTACGACATCCTCAGCGACGACGAGGAGGCTCCCTCGACGCCTGGATTAAACGCACCTACCAACACAAGGCAGGTAAAAACAAAAATTCCACCCATTGTCGTTACCGGCACACAAGTTGGTGACGTGCACAAAAAAATCACCTCCGTAGGTGTAGTAAACTACACTACGAACTGCACGCGTAGAGGCATCGTGGTGAGCACTACCACAGCAAAAGACTTTAAGCTTGTTGTAGATGTTTTGAAGAAACACAACAAGACATTTTTCACGCACCAACTGCCGGAGGATAGAACCTCAAAGGTGGTAATCTTTGGATTACCAGAACTCGAAATAGAGTACGTCAAAAACGCGCTCGCCGAATCCAAAATCACACCGTGTGCAATAAAGAAGCTCGACATCAAGAAAAAACGCTTCGATGATCAAACCCTGTACCTCCTCCACTTCCCAAGAGGATCCATCACACTCAGCGAGCTAAAACAAGTGAGAGCGGTAGATCACCACCGTGTATATTTTGAATATTACACCAACAAAAACGGTCCCCTGCAGTGCACAAACTGCCAACGATACGGACATGG
>KB663622.1:357892-382810 GCA_000349025.1 Anopheles minimus | reverse complement strand
CGCCATCTTCTCCAGGATTTGCCGCATGGTGAATATCTGGTCAGTGGTTGATTTTCCGTTTCGGAATCCTCTCTGATAGTTTCCAACTATCTCTTCAACGAATGGGACAAGTTTATCTTGTATTACTAGGGAGAGAATCTTGTAGGCGGTATTCAACACCGTAATACCCCTGTAGTTGCTGCACTCTAGGAGCACTGTATTCCAATGACCATAATGTTTTGAGTCGACTATTAATAAAATACAATAAAATAAATTGTGCAGCTAACGTGCATTTGTGCATCATTTTTTCCATTCCAACAGGAAAGGAAGCACCATTTTACGCTGAAACAAACCCTAGTCAGTAGTTAGGTCCACTGTTTCTTTGATGCAATGATAATCATAATGGTAATAATGATGATATGACGATAATGGCGACTTAGACAATGCCGGGAAAGACAATCGTTTACATCTATATTCAAACAACCGCCGTTGCGATGAAACCCAGTCCTCGTGCTCGGTGACAGCATCGCGTCTATTTGGAGTTGATTTTCCTTCCCACTTCCCCTCCGTTTCTGTCCGTACTTCATCCATTGCATCTTAATGTGTCGTCCCTTGTAACGGGTGAAAAATTGCATAAAAAATATGTTGTTCAAGTACCGAGTTCTCCTGGGCATTGAACGTCATGGCGAAAGGCAGAGCATATCCACGATACTGCACAAATCGCCTGCAAAGTGAAGTGTTATTTGGTGAGCCAAGCAGCAAATCTGACACGGGCACGAAACGACGGGCTGGGTGTGCTGGGGTGAAAACCTCTAAACCCCTCCTGGAAAAAAGTGGGCAAAGGCGGACAGCGGTGCACCAGAGCTGTTATAAAGCAATTCATTTGAGTGTAGAATGTATAATAGAGAAACAGTGTGAGAAAAAATAGTACTCCACACAGAGAACGTGTACGGAAGCGTCTAAGTGTGTATGCGGTGAGTGCCGTGGCAGTAGAATGGAACAGCAGTGAACGGGTGAAGTAAAAACCAGGCGGCTCCATCGTGCTGTAGTGAGAAATCAGCGCCAACTCCTTTGTGAGATGGAAATGATTCAGAAAGTGGGTTGCTTATGTGTGACCACGGGATGAAACGGCGAAGGACCACGTCACGTACAGCGACGAACGTTGAGGCGGAGGGCAGCATGATCAAGCTGAAAACAAAAACCCTAGACCAGGGCAAGTAAACGGGACGCTTTATCGGGGTGTCGGGGGCTAGCCCGAGCCAGGCTGGGGGGGGGGGAAACTTTGTCGACAAACTTCCCACACTGCACATGGAACGGAAACAGCGGAACTAGGAACGAGAGCGTGAAAGGGACACAGCACATCGCAACGGCTTCCGAGGACAAGCGAAAGCGTGTGAGCTTTGTTGGTGACAAGATAGCGATTGTTTGAGCAAAAGTAACAAGAACCTCCTTCAGGAACGCCGGAAGCACTCTGGGGAATCCTGCCACTGAATGGAGTGGACCGTATCGGAAATGTTTCTTCCATGGTGCGCCGGTCCCGGCAAAGCGCCGTTGCTTGTTTTGCGGGCTGCAAGGGATGTAAACGCAAGCCCGGACGGCACTGGCGCTCGTGTTTGCTGGATTGGGGGGCGAACGAAGGAAGATGAGAAAAATGCTACGATTCCCGATAGCTCTAGGCAAAAATCGAAATTTTATGAAACATCACTGAACCGGTACGGTTATTGCGATGCGAAGCTGGTTAGAATTACATTTTTCCGATGAACCCCCTCAAAAAAAGGATTCCGGATGGATGGAAGCAGAATGTAGAATGTCGAGAGAATATAGCATAGTTTTAATGAACTGCTTGATCATCTGCTTGAAAGACATGTAAGACAATATCAAAAGATTGCATCCATCCGGTAAGTGCAAACGGTTGTACTTCTGCCGAGTAATGGAGAATGCACTGAAGGAACGCGTGGTACGTTGCAAGTAAAAGTGCATCGATTGTCAGTTCGCACACCAGTCAAGCGAACAAAGCTTTCTTTGAAGTTGGCTTTATGAGGGTTTTCGTTAATGTATGCATTACCCAGGGAAGGTATAAATGATACGGTGGAGGCGGCAGTGCTTTGCCAGATCGTTTTGATCAAGCAGTTGACCCACTTAAAAATGTATTACAAATTCTGAAAAATGGGTAAGATATGCATACGAGATGGTTGGCTGTGCAGTGTGTGAGAATGTTTGATAAATGTAATGCTTCTCTTATGCCTAATCCTTTGTTTTAATTTTTTTCTTACAGGTAAATCTATTCTCAACCATAGGCGTTTGATCGAATCAATCACTTCTTACTTGACATAAGAGGAACACGCAGGCAAGAAAAGTTATGTACAATTTATTTCTATAACGTTCTGCTCTATAACTCCTTTCTATTATTCCGTTTCCGAAAGTGCTTAAAGTGAAGTTAGCTTTGAAGCCTTGTTATATAAACCTTAATTTTATGTTATCGTTATAAAGCTTAATTTTATCGATTATCGTTTGTAGCTTTGTTATAATTAGAGTTTGTATAGCAGATTTTCAGCAAACTAAAGATCCCAATTAAAAGTCGTGCTAGGAATGATTGGTCGTGTTTAAAATATAATACACCAAGGGCTTATTTAATATCTTATGTTACAATATTTCAAAGTAAAAGAATAATCAATTATGACATTTTAATGAACTAAACACTTGAAGACAGAATCATTTCTTGAAGACATCATTTTTCTAATTTAATTTCAAGAATGGAAATATTTGTAGTTATTATTATTGCAGTGTTTATTAAGATTTTTGATAATCATTGATCCCAGCAGCTCGATAATTATTATAAAAAAAATATACTAGAGAGCTAAGGCTACCTATGAATGAAAAGTACAGGTGATGATGAAGTGCTGGTTTTCACAACAGAGCGTAAAATGTGGCTAGCTCAGCTGTAAGCACGGAACATGGCTGCCCCAATTTAAATAACTCTTTTGTCTCGCTAAAGACAACAAAACTAAATTCAGGAACCAGATATGTACGAACGAAGATAATTTTATATGAAACGGACTTCCTTCTTGCAACGAGGAATCTATATAGACATTGGAATAGTTCTCAGAAAACTCTGCATGGTTTATTGCTTGTGGGATGCCAGGATGAACTAACATGGAAAACATTAATTTATACAACGATTTCGCTCCTAGAACTCACCTTACAAGCGCATCAACATTTTCTATGATCAAATGATGTAATCTCTGATGATCACTGATGATCACTATGTAAAAGATACCTTCGTATACTTTTGTGATGAAATGAGATCCGTCTTCCTCGGTTTAATGTTGTTGGGCAACTTAGATACTGATATTAAAGTCAAGTTAGTTGGTTTGTTAGTTTATAGAGACTTCAAGTCAATGGAGCTCATTTGTCTCTAGATACAATACCGACATGTGTTCACTTGTAGCTGCTTATGCGGATACTTTCAAGAACTCAATGTTTAAGTTCATTTTGATCTTTCAATTAACGAGAAAAAGCCGAAATTTTGCGATGCAAATTAAATAACCGTATTCAAAAAAATACCTTCAAATCAAACACCTAATCGTCGTTTACCCGTCACATTGCAATCAATTAGGCTTGCCCTTATCACGATATACACCAACATCGATGCGGAATGTACGGTGCGCTAGCACGCCACGGCAAACGTACAATGATTCGATCTGCGAAAAATTGGCTTGCGTGCGTGTTGCATGTCAATGGGCTGATTTGCTAAGCCACAATAAATATTATACCAATACGCTACGTTTGATTGCCACGGTTTGCCACCGTTCATGCCACCCTTCGCCGCTCTACCGTATCCGAAAGAGCGCGCGCCAAAGTGGCAAATAAAAACCTTGCAAAAGAAATTCAAATCACCACCTGTTACGGCACTCAGCAGCTAGCGCACACATCCACCGAAGCGGGGCGGGGGTGGGTATGTTGTAGCGTATAGAGTACACTCCGGCTCCTCAATTCTCGTTATAGCAGGTGAGCTGGTTCTCGGTTCCAATGTATTTCTTTTCGCTGGCTGTAATTCAAAAGGAGCAGGAAAATTCACACCGAATTGCCTGCGGGTTATCAAAGAAAATCGAACCAGCAAGTAGACAAGCGATACCGCTTATCCTGGGGGGTTAGGCAAAAAATAGAAGAAAAAACATAGACATGAAACCTGACACACCGTGCAAAGGGCTGGCGAAGTGAACGTTGTGGTACAGGTTTCAGGATTCATTGCTTCATGCACATTCTGCAGCCACATCGACCGACCCCCCCGTACGAAACCATCTGCATGTTCATGCATATTAATATCATTTACCATATCGTACCTTTGACACCTGGTACCAAGGTCCTGGTGGGTCTCTCACCATCATCATCGTCATCATCATTATCATCACCGTCGTGATCGTTTGGCTCAGCGCTGGAATCATCGACACCCTGCACGCTGGTTGTAGCCAATTTTTTCACCCTACCTGTCGCATTGGTTTCACCCGCCGGGTTTGCCATGTGTATCCTGCCCGATCCCCGGTGGGCCACCAAAGGCGAAGCCCATCCAGTAAACTCCCTTCGGGGCTGGAAGTCCAAAATCGAGCCGAGTGATATTAATGTTGATGTGATTTGTTCCTGGGGGTGCCACTTCGCGCCATTGCCAATTTGGTTGGTGGCATTCGTATTGGAGCACCCCCTATTTCGAGGGAGAAATAGAAGAAGAAGAAAAGAAGTACGAGCGCAGGCAGGCAGATACTTGAGTGACTTTGAGCGAGGGCACACCGGGGACTACCGGGTTGATGACACGTTTGCGCGTTCGGTGAAATTTCGGTTCGCGAAAGAAAAGCGGTCGGTGTAAGTATTGAGTTAACATGGCACGTCAACGGGTACCGTTGGGACTTTCCGTTGCGGAAGAGTGGGAGGTTTTGGGTGGCATGGGTCGATTCCGATTGGTGTGATGTCGTGAAAAAGAGCAACTCCGCAACCAGGGGGAACGTTGGTTATGGAAAAAAGGAAGTCCCCGAGCGTCCATTTCCGTCGCGAGCGCACACGCTCTGGATGACCGTGTGGCTCGTCGGGGTGGCTGGAATAATTTGAGTTGATTTGATTTATGTTTTTCGTGTCAGTGTCATATTTAGCATTTTCAGCTGTCGTGATCTCTCTGCACACAACATCCACCCACTGTCAATGGTTCTGGCTTGAAGTGCTTGCGATGAGTGTTGGGTGGTTGTTGCTGCTACTGCTGCTGTGTGGACACTTGTGGGAAAGTGTTAGTTTTCATTGTTTTTTATTTTTCCTTTTCGCCAGGACAAAAGCCGGAACAGGCCCGAATGTAATTAGGTGGTTAACCGACGAGTAAAGTGGTTGTAAAAAAAATCCTCCCCGGTAGCGCGAAAAATGTTTCCCGCTCGCGAGTTTCGTTCTGTGGCGGGAATTAGTTTGAACTGTCAGAAGGGGGGTACTTTTTTTGTTGGCGCTCCCATTACTCCCGTTACAACTCGAAACGCGTTTCGGAAGGATGGGGACAGGTGGTCAGCACTCGTCGTGTATCGTGTGTTTGCAGAGAAGAGAGTGTGACAAGTAGTTAGGCGTTGGATAACACTAATTTCACCCTCCATTTCCACCCCCAGGAGGGAGAGTGTGAGCGTTCTTTTACTTCCCGTTCGCTGGCCAATTCCAACAACCCCGAAACCACTAATGCACGGTTCGGTACAGTTCAAGCGCTAAGTGTTTGCGCTCTGGCGATGATGTATAATATGATTTACTCACAACGCCTGGTTCGCTCGTCACCCGTGTGTTAGAGTTTGTCCGGCAACTGTAGTTAAAGGCCACCGGGCCACACATCCCTGCCCGGGATGTAGGGCTGCTTACATAATCGCTGTGACCGAAACCCAGTGCCATTGGTGATGGCCAATTAGGGTGGCGTTTGCTGCTGGAATATTATTTTCTACCCGCCTGCGCGATACACGAAATGAATGGTTGTAATTGAATTTTCTTTGGAAAATTGGTGTCGCATATTAGCTGTGTGCCGGTGTGTTGGGAATATCGTTAAATGAGGTTTCGGGATGGCAGCAGTTGTTTAGTGTGATGTTTTCGGAAATATTGTGAGCTGCTCACATTACACAGTAAGGAGAGGTTACGAGCGCGTATGATATGATACATTTTTGGAATATCCATTAAAGATCTTTAATTTGAAAAGTTTTCTGTTGATCATTTTAACTGTACAAGCACATCCGCTTTAGGATATCAGTTGAAAGAATCGTCCACGATTGACAATATGCTGTTACCGATTGTTGATTCTTGTAAGCTAATGTTTGAGAAGCAAAAGTCATCCAAAAAAGAAAAAAAAATGGATTCATACTACCGTTGATACCGGATTCTTTTTCCCGCCCTTACGTTTACCAACATTTTCACCATGGCATTAAGTGTCTTCAGCCAATTCTATCGATTCATAAACATCGCATTCCGATGGCATTACTGTGCAAATACGACAACACGACGAACAGTACTGCACGGCATTTGGGGAAGTGGGTGAAAAAGTTCCGATGCGAAAGGAAACCAAAGAAGCATTCGAATGAAAAGCCGCAAAGTTCCTAACGTCCGCTCAATATGCTTAAAATAAGTTTGGTTAGGTTGTCGTTTATTTAGCTGTGCCTGTTCCTTTTTGTCCATGCTTTCTGTCAGCCGTTCACACTGTCAGCTCCTTGAAGTTTGCTGCCCGTGTCGTCATGTGATGAAGGCCACCGACGTGAATGCGTGTAGGTGTCATTCGCTCCCTGGTCGATTTGGGAAACACACGCCAGGATGTATCGGGCGGCAATGGGAAGGTAAAGTTCGCCCATCTAATGACACTGGCTACACTTGCTAAACAACCGAAAAACCTCATCGTTTGCGGTATTACGAGTTTTATTTCGTTCGAGAGACAGGTTTGCGAACTTTTTTTGTTTGTTTTGTTTCGTTTTCCACCCCTGGAACGCGCGTTACTTATACTAGGGGAAAACCCGGGGAGTCGAGTTTGCTGGTGCTGGGCGCTTGTTATTATTGCTGTTTGTGGTTTGATTGTTAAAAACGTATGGAGCGAATGAGACCGTGTCCCCGGGAGGAAATTGGAAGCCGTGGCTTTGTAGAGCAGGATTTCAAATCAAGCAACTCAAGATGGTACGATTGTCATCACAACCGGCAACCCGGTAACGACGGTGACGAACGGTGGTAACGCGAATGAGGTCGACGACGACGAGGACGACGACAACGTCCATGTACCATGTACGGCACTGTTGCCCGAGCCAGCCTGCTTGTAGCCTGTAGGGATGAATATAATCGAAGCGAAAAAAGGATTGCATCACGAGCACTGGGAAATCAATAACCAACAGTGCTTTATGCTAGCACCTGGTTACCATTTCGGTTTCGCGCTTCTGGAAACCTCGTGGTAGGTGGTGGAAACCCCAAAGCTAAGCTGCATGCTCCACTTGGCATTGATTGACGAGAGATGGGTTCGGGCGGAGAGTTTTATGCTACTGAAAAGGAAAAATCGCCGAACCGTTTGTGCGGCCCCCGCCGGTACCATATTGTTTCATCGCAATGGTATGTTGTGTGTCACGTCAAGTGTGTATTCCCAACCACTGCTGTGGTTATTGGTGTTTCGCTTTTGTAGCGAAATTGTCATGAATCATTCAAATTATGGCTCCGGCCAACTCTGGCGGCAGACATCAGGACCCCATTGGAAGAGGGTGCGATTTTTGTTTTAACTATGATGTAATGGTGTTGTTTTGGGACATTTTTGTTTTAATTTTCGTAATAACCCTCCCGTTAGTGATGGTGGATAGAAGCGGAATGAAAGCAAACAACATTTTGTAAGTCGTTCGAAACGCTGTTATGAGATTGTAAAACTGGATGCAATAAATAGTTGTAGTTTATTGATAACTACACCATATCCAAGCTATGAGACACACACTGGGTTGAGCGTTGCTGCGTAAATCATGCTTTAAACCCGACTATCGACTAGCGTTCCTCCCAAGAAGGACATGAAAAAGCATACGAAATGTCGGTCAACCCGTCCCGCCTAAGTTCGGATGGTCTGTTATATGATGATTTTATTGGTAAGTCCTATTTGCGTAGCAGCACTGGAAAACGGCATCAACCTGTAGAAGAAGTTTATTTCTAGCTCATCAAAACCGGCTGCATTCGATGAGCGACAAGGCGTCTCCATCGCTCCCGGGCATCCATTATGTTTAAGGCGATTTCGGTCGGTCGAAGTGTTGGGTATGTGGTATTGGGTGCGGTGCAGCGATAGAAACGCAACCACCACCCACCTCGCTCATCTGTATGCGCTGGGTACGCTTCATACCTGACGAAGCATCGAGCCAAACTTTCCGAAAGCTTGACGCTTCGGTTTTCATTCCGGGCGTACAAATAAAACCGAATGATAACGAGCAGACGGTTTTGCTTCTCCGCACGGCATTTGTGAATGCAACGGATACGGTTACGGTTCGTTCCGGAAGCAAAATCACGATACGTGGGTAAGTGTTCAGTCATACGTACACACACACACACACACACACAGCTACCAGCGGCAAACATAGGCATGTTTTATTTTTCCATCCGTATGCATATTCCCATACTGCCCTAGAAGGCAAGGCCAGCAAAAAGGAAAGTAAGATCGGTAGAAGTGGTAGGAAAGGAGAGAGCGACGTGCCTGCTAAATAAAGCATGCACAATACGAGCGTTGAGGATGCATTAAATTATCTATGGATTTTTGTTTGCTACCTTTTCCCGGCGTGTGAGTATGTGAATATTTGTGACGCTGGGTGAAGTGAGCGTGTATGGGATCTTCCGGTCGTCCATAGGCATGCAGTGGAATGTGTTTGTATATCCTAAAACAGCTACTTCAATTTATGAGTTTAAAATATGATAAAATAACAAAAACATTTTTAAAAGAAACTTGAATCAAAGTACGTGTTGCTATCTTACATAATCATATCAGAAGCTTAGTCAATAGTAATTAGTCTAATCAACGAAATTTAGCCTCAACATAATGCCTCAAGGTCAGCCATTCTTCGGCATGGATCAGAATATGTACGAGGAAAACAGAGTACATACTGGCTATCGGAGCTCCCTGGGAGTTGTCCTCGCTAGGCGGCACGATTACGATCGATGGATAGGCGTTAGCGAACGAGCTCGCTCTGAAGAAAACAAGCATCGTGTAATATGTGAGAACAGAGCGATAAAAAACTACTTACATATGGACACTGCTTAAGAGCAATGTTCAGGCATTAGCCGTTTTCGAACCCTGAGACTATTCTTCGGCGGTGTCCTCAAACTGCACCGTCTTCTAGGAAAATTTAATACATTATATTATAGATAACATTATCTATAGCCTGTAATATATTATAGATAGGTAGATATAATGGTTTAAGATGAATCTTCACTACAAAGGGCTTAACTTAGAAGGTTCAATCTTGAAGACTTTTTTTTATGTTTGAACAACGATATAAATATTGAGCGGTGAATTGAACCTGGATGTTGTAATTTTATAAACAAAGCTCGATAATTTTTATCTGCTGTTTTGATAAACGACCGCAATGGTTTAATTACTTAAAGGTTTCCATAAAAGCGTTGTTGTAAATGTTCATATTCGCCAACAGAGAGAATTATAAATCAGCTTGTTATTGGAAAAATAAGAGCTAATTTTGTCAAACCTTTTAAAAAAAAACACTTTGTTTGGACATTATGACGGCTGATCAAAACATTTGTTAAAGAAAACAATTTTAGGTTCAATTAAGCTCGCCAGATTGTACGGAAACAAAAATCTCCATATAAACGCAGCTATCTTTACACATACAAACACGTCAAAACACGTCAAACCGCATTCGAAACAAACTGTTGGAAGGTATCAAAGATCCCACAGCTAGTAATACCTTAGTTTGTGTTTGTGATATAGATTTATTGTTACTGTATATACAACAACACAGTTTGTTTTCAAAGATCATAAAACTATTTTCATTTGTTTTAAAACCAGATCGATAAAGACTAGAATACAGCTTCGATGTTGACACATTTGTAGCACTAACAAATGTTTCGTTCCTGACCAAGCATCGACTGTTCGGATTAACAATGATTGGTGTGAAGCCGAGGAATGATTCTAATCACTATTCTTACCAAAACCGGATTCCTGCCAAAGTGATCGCCCTCACCAAAAGGCACCATCCGAAACTTTCTCCAAGGCGCACGAGTTGTCTGCAAGCGACTAGAAAGCGACCACGGACCGAAAATAGATGCTCATCCGGATGGGGGATAAGCTGCATAAATGACCGGGTGGCCCATTCTGGTAAAGATAACAATCTATTTGATTAGGCTTTTAATTATTTTCAACATGCCAGTTTATGGCGGCCGAAATGGATTGAGCCTGCAAGAACGGCGCATCGTCGCCTGCGTGAAATGTCGGGATGGCGGGGTTCACGGTCAACAATTTAGATGGTACGCCTTCAACGGCTACAGATAGGCTACATTGTTCAGTGCGGAGACACTTGGGCACACTGTTTATGTGTTTATGTGTCTACGGTGCGCATTTCTTCGTACGCGCTATCGGTACGCATCCAGAACCAAAGCGAAACTCGCTCGTCGAAGACATTTCATGTTCGACACGATAGTGGTGTAAGCACGCGGGGACAAGCACTTTCACGACTCGGCCATAACTTGTACAGAATGGATCTCTATCATCACCGACCCGAGCCTCCTTGCCTTGCTTTGCTGCCGTTTAGCGTTGGGATGGGTCACTTTTTATCCGTGTGTTAAGGAGAAAGATTTTGGCACACACTCACACAGCTACGCAAGTTTATGCTTACATAAAAAGTGTGTAAAACCCCTTTTTCTGTTTTAATAACGAGCAGGGTTAGACTAAATTTTGTCAGCGCTCGTTTGCCGTTGTCGCCAGCCGTCGGTTGATGAATGATGGTTTTTAACGCAGCAAGCACTCCGGACAAACATTTTCACCGAACGAAACCGACTGCTAAGTGTTGTTCGGCGCTCGGGCATTGCCGTTAGTTAAGCCAGCGAACCGTTTGTGGTAAAGATAATTGGTGGGAAGATAAATTTCACTTCATCGTACCTATTAGCAGCAAAATAGTGTTACCCCTCTCGTACACCGAGTGGGTTGGTGGCGAGTTTAGCGCACTACTCATAATAAAAGTTACTATCGTAATGCATTTTCAAAAGAGGCGAAGCATATAAAGAAAGGGAACGAGAGGACAGTCTGAGTTCGTTATGTAGTTATTATTAATAAATGTTTCATCAGGTGCACTGTATTCGCATTCGAGGTTCGGTGTGCGATCGTCCCCTTTTTTTCATCTCGAGCTGATGCATATAATTTCGACAACAGCCATTGGTGCGTTCCTCGAAGCTTACCAAACCGAACCAGTTTCTGATGTTATGGGTTATGATTTTATGTGAACGTGAACAATTTCCACTGCTTCTGGATGCACTCATTGGTTTCCTGCGGCAAAGCCATGCAACAGCATCATAACCACGTACCGTAGGTTTCAATAAATTTTGCAATTAAAGTTACCCCACGTTCTGCAATAAACTTCAATCGTACGGTCGAGGCGTACTGGCGCAGGGCGACAGAACTAGTTTTTTCGTTATTTGGGCGCTGCAACAGGCTGGATTGCTGTGCACGTTTGCATTTTGTCTGCATTCCGACGTTATGGCTTTGTAACGTGCTTTTGTTGTTTGAGTAGTTAAACATTACGCTCGTTTCGCAATATTGCTGTATTAGTTTAACTTTTACTCCACTTCAATGTGAAATGTTGGATAAATTACTTAAGGGTTGCATAGATCGTACACCATCTTGTTGTTAGATTTCATCACAGAAAAATCCATCCAGCACTCCTGAACAATACGTGCTAAAGGTGACCTACGATGGTTTACCTGTACTTAAAGAAATTGTTCCTAAAGGCAAACTTTCACACCTGGCTTAGGTTTTTTTTCATGCGCTATCATTGCGCCCAAGCGAATGAATTCATCCGAACTTCATCTACGTCGCGTTTCCCAACGCTTCCCATACCACTACACAATCCACCAAGAAAACAGCTCTCTAGCAACGTTTTCTCTGAGGGCAAACATACCGAGCACGGAAAATTAGTTCCCGCAATGGGAAACGTTTCGCGCCGAAGCCTACCAACGGAGCGGTACGTACTGGCTGGTGCTGTACACACAGTTTCATTGCATAAAAAATATGTTAGGCACTGTGGCGCACTCACAATGAAGTTGTGCTGCAGGAGCTAGCAGTAACATGATCCCAGCTGGAAACGGTAACCGTAATGGGTTACAAACAAACGGTTTCTTCCCATTGCGCGAACAACATTCGTTGAAACGCAGGCAGCACAAGCACCAAACTCCGTTGCAAGGCCTTTCTTTTTTCAAAACCCCGGGAAACGGAACGTAATAGTCTCGAAAAAATCAAGAGCTATAACAGCTAGCAAGCGAGTTTGCAGAGATGTGAACATAAATTCATCCATAAAACCCGGAAAAGGCCGCGAACCGGTGCAAGAGCTTGCCGGTCGCTGTAGCACAATGGGAAGAAGGAAAAATGCATTCAGTGCCGAACATTACCAACCACCGGAGTGTGTATGCATTCGGGGGGAGGGGGGACTGGAAATCAGTTTCCATCCACGCGGTTCTCTTCCACGGAGTACACGTAAAGATTCCGTCATCGATCCATCCTCTTGCAACCATCATCGCGCAACCTATCTCCCCCATCCCCCTTCACCAACTCTGCTCTGTTTTGTTAAGTAAAAAGGACCTTCTTTATACTCAGCCAGAAAGTGCATCAAACGTAGTGGTCCAATTGCGCCGTAAAGTATACGGCTTCCAGTGCAAACTTCGTGCAAGCAGTAATCCAGAAGTACGGTACAGATAAGCGAAGCGTTTAACCTTGCCTGTCCGGAACGGGGTGCTTGCCTAACGCACCCCTTTTGCTACCTTCTTCCTCGGTACGCAGCAATGCAACGAGTACGTTAGGAATTGTGGTGCAAAATCATTGGAAGTTGGTAGTGGCGAACTTTAAACTTCTTCACGGTTGATGAGCCTGGGCTGATGTTGCAAGGGACAGGAAATGTAAAGGTAGAACCTCGTTTCTGTTTTACGGTCGTATGCATTGAACCGTGTCTATGCCGGTGTCGGTTTAGGGTGCTAGTGCTGCCCGGGGCAGGATTTTCTGTAACGTGTACCGACTTTCCGGGTGTGGAGCCGAAGAGCGTAGAACGTCCATTTGCCCTGCTGAGAGTATTTTGGCGATTGTTTTAAGAGCCGGCGGTACAAGGTTGGATGGTTAAAGAGCTCATAAAATGATAACAGCAAAAGAGAAGAAATATTAAACACACCAATGGAGGTGAACTGTGTGGAAAAGTGTGGAACGAATGAGGAAATGAGGTAAAAGAAAAAGAAAAATTTTTTTTTTTTGTACAGCATACAGAAATAAAAGAGCTATTGTTATATAAACATGAAAAGACTTACGTAAACTTTCTAGTAATTTTTTTTCTACCAGTTCTTACGTATGTTTAGTGATGTGAAATTCTGAGTAGACTCACGAATATACTACGACTCAGACACTAAAACCTCGGATTTGATTCATAAAATCAATCCAGAGTCTCGGATTGATTGTCGTTTCTAGGGATCTCTCCGTGCATATCGTACTAGTGTCCGATCGCTAGGACTAGGAGCTTTATTTTGCCATTACCTCTGTGTGATGAGCGCTCTTAACACACTCCGTAATTTTTAAAATGTAAATCTACCGTCAATCCTGGAAAAAGATGTAAATCCTGGAAAGGTCCAGATGGGATTTGAATCCCGGTCCTGCCGTTTAAGACCGGCGCCGCTTATCTCCTCGGCCACCGGACCGCCACTATCAGGAGGATTATTCGTTTGCCTCAGAGGCTCCAGTTTTTACGTCACGATTAATTATGACGACGTTATCAGCAATGATCAAAGAATTCCCAAATGTTTTCCCAAAAGATTTCCCCACTTTGTCTCAGATTTTTACCGGTTTCATTTGTGTTCTGTTTTATCTATCCGGAGTTCTGCACGATATAATTTCCAATCAATTTGATTTAGAGATTCCAGTTTGTATGTCACTATTATTTATGATGATTATGTCAGCGGTTCGGTGGCCGAGGAGATAAGCGGCGCCGGTCTTAAACGGCAGGACCGGGGTTCAAATCCCATCCGGATCGTTCCCCCGAAGTGAGGACTGACTATCGAACTACGTGGTATTAATAAGCCTCGTAAGCCAGAAATGGCAGGCATGACATAGTAAGTCGTTAGGCCAAAGAAGAAGAAGATGTCAGCAATGCTTCGAAAAGTTCTTCAAAGTATCTTCAAAAACCAGTTCCTCACAGGTTCTATAGAGCTTAAAATAAGTATGGACCGGTTTTACAAATATTTTCCTCCTGCTTCGGTTTGTCGATATACCAAATTTTGAGGAAAATAATAATTTTCCTCATCAATAGTTGCATTACAAAAATTCTTCTCAATAAAAATCGAAGAATTCTTGAGATGAGTTCCAAAAAAATCTCCTTGACTTCACGACTAACAAGGTCATATTCGCCAAAAACAAATGACTGATAAACAAATTGTCCTAATGTCTAATACGGCCGTCATACAATAACAAAAAAAAAATGTCCTAAATGGATTGGATTGGGTAACATATCACCACTGTTACACTACTGCCCACGTATGAAAAATAAGCACAATAAATCATTAGAAATTGCTTTTTTGGAAAAAAAAATCAGGGGTTATTTGTTGGAGAAGGCTGTCAGTTTGCGGTTTTTACATTATGTAAACTGGTTATGTAATAAACAATGCTAGGGAAATATAATTTTTAATTCAACAGCATTTTTGGTTTAGCCTGCTTCACAATCGTGATTATCACACATTTACATGTGGAGAAAACGTTACGTTTATACAGTTCTTTCCCTACAAAACGGCATGGGAAATGATTGTGTGCCCATTTCCCAAAAATTCCAAACAAACAAACCCGTTCAAAAAGCATTCCGGTCCCTTGGAAAAACACGTTCGCACAACAGTCAGCTTGTGTGTGCGAAGCGTTTAGCCGTGCCATTGTCCCCGGGGATCGAACCGGAACATCACGCATCATCTATTTCTGACTGGCAAACCGTCCAATGTCGTATCCTAATGCCGGCCGTGTGTTCTAATTATGATTCCTGTCCTCGTTCGCCGACCGGCCGCCCGGCAAACTGAGATTGGTTCGTACGGGTTTTCCGAGCAAGCACACTGGGAAAAGGATTGCGTGAGCCGAATAGCTACAATAACACTGCCAATAATCCAACAGACGGGTGACCGTACGGGTGTGTGTGTGTCCTTAAATGATCTGCTATTGTAGGGCATAACGAATCCGTACGCCCAGGAAGCAATGTGTTATGGTAGTTCGAATGTTTGATTGTCGTTTAGGAATCGCTAAATGGGTAGCTGCTGCAGAACAGTGCTGGATGAAAAACTATCCACAGGAATGAGTCCAATGAGCTGTTATATCGTTCGGTCTCGCTCCCGTTTTTGGCGTAGGAATGGGATACCGTGTAGCACGGTAAGGCAGTGAGCAAAGAAACACAGCATTCCCAACCGGTTGTACGGTTACGGGGTTTTGCCCGGAAACTGGAATTGAATGAAAATATCAACTGTCCAATTTTCGGTGCATCTTGCAGCGTGCAACTGATTGAGTGGGTTATAGAATTTTAATGGTTTTATGAATTTTTCCTGGACTTCGCGCGCTTTAGCTCGCTGCCAGTGTATCAGACCGGTCGGACCGGTGGTATTGCAACCGAAATTGGCAAGGTGACTGAAATGCGATGATGAAGCCAGCAAAATTCGTAAACCGGAACGTCCGCGTAGGATGATGTTTCGTCTATTTCGGTTCGAACGGCTCTTTCTTGCGGTGGAATTCCACCAAACGATATTGCTTGCAGGTATGATTTGCACCGCGAAGCCTTCGCCTAGCGCTTCTGGTTTGTGATTCGCGCACCAAACCTTTCTCAATTTCTCTGCCCCCGTGACTATGGGGCCCAAAACGCTTGAACAACACTACTGGTTGACGTTTCGGTGGGAGCTGTATTTGTGTGCGCGCCCGCGCCAGAATGCCAATGGTAAGGGCGAAAAAGCGAATTGAATCGTTCATAATTGATCAGCCCCGGGTCATCCGGGACGGGTCTGGAATGAAGCCGTACCATCTACATCTACACGGTGCTACGTTCGTCAATTTTTCGGTGCTCGATATCCCGTACAAACCCTGTTTATCGAAGCCTCACGTGAACGTGTTCATCCGACATTTGGCTGAAATTTCGCGCCACAAAATACCACACCGGGGGTTGGGCGATTCGAAACTGTGACATTCCGGGGGTGAGTGGGGAAAAACTAAACAGGGTCGGTGTTGTTCGCTAAACTCGGTCCAGCCCGTGCTAGGGGAACGTGTTGATTTCGGATTGACGTTTCTGTACCTACCTGTACCGTTTAGCCACCCGGTCAAGCACAAGGGTGAGCACAGAAATAAAAGCCCAAAAGTGTCGCATAGTATGATGAAAGGTTATGGTTGATGTGCGAGCTGGAATTTGTACGGATATCGTTTTTGATGAGGAATGGATACCTGAAACGGTTGCATATGTGGTCCCATAACAGCTGCAGGTACATTGCGTAGGAACGCATCATCCAGGAATGCTGCATAATTGAATTTTACACTGATATAAAAATATTCAGTCATTTAATGAAATATTTACCGTTTGGATCACCCTTCCAAACAAAAAAATCAGTTCGTGACAGTTCCGTCGAAATAATCATGATGAAAATAGTGTGATTGTACTGCAGAATTTTGATTTTAATCAGTAAAATACTTATCATCACTCGTCAATCAAAATTGTAGCTCCAGAAGATAGATCCAAACCCGCTTTGATCTGCCGCCGCATTATGTCCTTTCGCTAGCTTCCCTGATTCGCCCACCTGCTCGCTCGCAGACGTTCAATTATGATTACCTTGAAGGGAGATGAACCTCTACCATGCTTTGATGAAGCGATTGAATCACATCCGAGGCAGTCTTTTAACGATGACGAAGGAGAAAAAAATAAAGCACTGCCACCGTACTACACCAGTCTTATCAAATCAACCCGCCAACCATTGCCTACCTGTCAGGCGCATACGTTTGATGTACAATCTTTCAGCCTATGGCTACGGCCCGGAACACGCGCTACTATCTTGCTAGGTACGATTTATTTTTCCTCCCTGCTCGATATTAACATTCTTCTGCTGCTTACCTTGCGGGCTAGAACGTCGGTTTTGTTTCGCTTGCATTCGCCATGGATTTATCATATTGCGATCGATCTGTTTGTGCTTGCAAACCAATAATAGTGGTCGTCGGAAAAAGGACCAATGCTGGGAAAACAAATAGAAAATAATCAATTTTGTTCACCTGTCTTGTAAGTTTGTTCTTGCTGCTCATTCGTACAGGTTTATGGGGCAAAACGTGGGAAGTAACTTTATCTGGCTACAGCGGCATACAGTATGCCGATAAAAGTTGAAGATGAGCAAAACACAAAAAAGGGCTTGATTGTGTTGTTCGCAGGAAAGATGTTTACCAAAAACAGCGCTTCAAAATGATTTTCATAAAAAAATATGTTACAATTGCATTTTATTTCGATTCCATCAATGGAACCGATCCGTTCGCTAAGTATGATGATTCCTAACTTTACCTACAGCTACTTCCATTCGATACGGTTCTTACAGGATGAAGCCGGGTTGTACTGACGAGATAAGAACGTAGCTTTTCTATCCATTGATGCATTTTCTGTGCAGGATTTAAGTTTCTTCTGCCGCATCTGAGTTTCTGCAAGCTAGTTCTATTTGCTTTGCCTGCAAACCTTCACGCTAAAGTACGAAGAAAGTGAGCTTTTTCTAGGAAAACAGCAGCCCCGTTCGACGCGGTGCATTCCGGTTGACTTGTGAGCCCTTTTTCAATGAATTTTCCTCTTCATCCTTATCGGCCAGAGCTTGAGCCCTTGACGTACTTCCCCTAGCCCGCCATTTGTCTCATTTGAAGGGGGCATGGTTTGCCACCGCTCCCAACACTATCCCCGGAGCGGCTTTCACACGCTGAAAGCTTCTTACTCGTTGCGGTGCATACGAGCGAATCGAATTCTTCTACCGCATGGAGCAGGAATGCATGGGAAGCAAAACCATACCGACATGCAACAGCTGTGGCGGGTGCAACGAGTGCCGAAAAGATGGAAAATATGCAAAAAATGCTGGAGAAAAAAAAGCCGCAAGAGCTGCTCATCCCGTGCATACATGAAACGTGTGCGGTTTTTGGCTTCGATTGCCTTGGAAGATGGAAAAACTTTCCCTGTCCCACATATCCATGACCTGCCTCTCTTGGTGGGTGCACCCTCTACTTGCATCATCACCACCACCAACAACAACTGAATCTCCATTCTCCATAGCGCTAGCAAACGACATCTTCTTCGCAGCTTTAGCTTTGTCATTGACTGTGATCCCTGCGGGGTAAAACAGCACCCATATGAGACACAGAAGATGTGGATGGTATAAAATGCACGATTTACACGGTACATCGTCCTCTGGTGGGTCGCGAGGTGCGCGCACTATTCCATCGGAGCTTCGTATTCGCATTCGTATTGGCTTTTGGTGTCCGTTTTGCAAAACACCGCACGGAACCGAAGCCGGAGGGGGCAGCACAAAATTGAAGCAGCAAGCGGAAATATTTCATTCAAAATCCAATAAGAAAATATTTATACGACCCAGTTTTGCCATTCCGGGCATGGTTGACTTTGAGGATGGTATTATACCGAGATGCTTCCGTATTTCGCTTTTGTGCTGTGTGTGTGTGTGTTTGTGTGTGTGTTTGGTAAGCTTTTTTTGCTTCACCTCTCCATCCTAACCAGCCGTTCAATGGGCTAACCGACAATCGGAGAAAACGTTGAAGGCAACGGCAACACAGGGAAAAAGTTTTCCACACTTTTTGCTCGCGGCAAAAGGTACGCGCTGACGCGTTATAGTGTGATATCGTTCGATCCAATTTAGAGATTTGACGAGGTTCCAATGGTATCCATTTTGCATCCGGTTCCTTTTACGTGTGTGAACGTTACTAGTTGAAGATCAATTTAAAATATTGTTAGTACATTTAGGATACCGATTTTCGGCATAAATGTGGCTCCCAACAAGTAAAAGTTTGCACGAAACTATACAACATTTAGGTAACCAATTATCCGAACCCAAATGTTTAATGAATTTAAAATAAAATTCCATTTAAACACATAAAAAGCTACTCGGAATTACGAACTAGAGAAGCGTACATTTCATCAACAAAATGTGAAACATGGTAAAACATGCGGTAGCTCATTTCACCATTGCCCCGAAAGGTACTCACCCGAGTGTGAATGTTACCTGGAGGAAATGGAACTTATCGTGGCTAACCTTTTGCGAAATTAGTTTCCCTTTCTGCATTCAACGTTCAGTTTCCAGTTTGGCGTGGGTTTTGCGCACAGGTTATACCGCCGGGACTGGATGACGTTTCTGAGGCGTACCAATTTGCCATTTGGGACTAAATTAACATACACGAGCAACTTATGAATGGGTCTCGTTTCCAATGGTTGACCTTAAAGAAAGTGACTTTGTTAAGAAGCATCCTTCCGTCGGAATGGGGATACACCACCGTTTTTTGGGACAGGGTTCAGCATCCCCTACCACACTTCGACCACCAACTCCATCGTTCCCGCGCTACCTTTCCAGTATTTGGGTGTACTGGCTTAATGGCTCTGTCACTTCTGAAGCTTTCGCAGCCGTCGTCGGTGGTGAGCATCTTTGAAAATACTACGCTGCGGAAAAAGCGCTTGAGAGTGAGAGAGAAAAAAGTTACCCATAGTATTCATTAATTACCGCCGCAATCTTAACTTCACAATTTTCGGACCGGATTTCCTAACGGCTTCATTTCGTCTTGTTCTTCCAGGACCGCACCGGACTGAGCAACGGTTTGGACATGCGCTCGCTAGAGCACTGTCTGAGCGACATCATGCGAAACGTAGGCGAAGCATCGCAGCCGGATCATCTGAAAGGTAAGCTGGTCCACAGAATCGAATCGTCCGCAGTATCAGATCGGGTAGGCAGTGCGCCATTGCAAACTTTCCAAGAAAGGCAATAGTAATGGCACTCTCCCTAGGGCACTACGTTTGCGTGCCGTTCACACTCTGATTCACAATTATACTGGAAATCGTTTAACCGGCGGACACACGCAGCCACACATACGGAAAGTGTGGCGTGCGGAGAAAATGGTGCGTTTGTAATCTCTGCCTATCGGGTTGCTTTTATGAGCTGTCTGTTGAGATCAAAATTAGCGTACGATATTTCATGTAACCCAGCTCAAAACCCTTCTCCATTAGGGTACCCTCCTCGCCGCCCGGGCTGGCACGCAGCTGCTGGAGGGTTAAAGGTCCTGGGGAGGAATTTTTTGGACGAAGAATTTAATTAACATTCGGACAGATTACCTTTCCCTCCGCAACTGGGAAGGACTAGCAGGACAAGGGAATGCCAAACTTTTTCCCGTATCGATCGTGCGTCATACATTCGAGAACATTTTTTTTGCTAAAGCCACTTTTTTGTTTTGCTGGTCGGTTGTTTTGGGTGCTTTTTTGTGTGCAAGATCGACGATAAGCTCAAGTGGTGTAGGCATGTTTTAGCTTTTCTAACGTTTCCTCCCATACGTCTGCCTACATACCTTGGGGGCACAATCTGGAATGTTTTGGAGCAGATTGGGTGGTGCTTTCTGCTGTGCTATCAAAAGATAATTTGAATAGATAAACAGAATGCCCATGGATTGTGGTCGTTATGCAATTTTACTGGAACGCTGTTTGCCTCAGTCGTGCAGCTGTGAAATCAACATGCAACACCAATCATGCGTAGAAATTTAATATTTCTCCAAAATAAAAAAAAAACGATGGGTATGGAATTTTTATTAATCATCAGCAGGGAAGCTATTAACGGTGGCCGGGTGGTGGGATATGGATTATGGTAGTGTTAACAGCAAATATTATGAATGTGTAACTAGTTGGATATAAGAAGAATTTTAGGTTTGCTTCCCAAAACCGATAGTTCATGGAAAGGTCACTTAAACATTGCGAGGTTAAGGCACATGTTTTTCCTTTACAATGGTGGCATATGACTGGGTGCTGGCTCATGGTACCAAGTAATCGGCAACCTACTTGGCAGGTGGTTCAGCTCGCAATGCGTGCAGGGAAAGGCAGAAGCATTTGTACAGACATCGTAGGATGTCTGCGGTTCTGCGACGAACTGGCCATCAAAACACGCGCCGACTGTCGACATGTACGAAACGATGCCAAAACAAGTGTTTCCGGCTAGCAACGATGGCAACATTTCCCGCTACACGATTGTCTTAGACTTCCCCAATAAGAGCAACCTGCCCGCAAGGAACATAAATACGGTACGGATGTGCGATACTCGATGCTACCAGTCGACCTATTAAGCTTGTTGTGCAAAGTGTACCCAATGCATACACACACGCACCCACACACACGAGTCGCCTATTCTGCATTGCGGTGACAACAGTGCAAGTGACGGCTAACAGACCGACATGATGAAAGGATAGGCACAGTGTGCATCTGACGAGAAATACAGTGAAATGCTGTTTGCGGAGAATGAGCATGCTGATGATGATGTGCTGATGAGTTGACTGTCCATTTCATCAGCACAATACATGCGCAAAGGGAATAAAAGTAGTTTAAAAGGACGATTCAAATGAAAACAGAAACAAAATATTGTTTAAGTAATTATTATAGCATTGCAATTACTTTAAAATCTTACACATCTGGTTGTTCTTTCGCTGTGTTACACGACGTAACATGCATGCAGCCATACATTTGCATCTAAAACTAATCTCACCATAAATGCGGAATGGAATGTGGCATCAGAATTCATCGATGCAGCAAAATCAAAGAAAAAAATCAACAAAGCTTCTAGCCTTACACCAGAAATATCTCGTAATCCATGTCGTCCCGAAACAAACGAAGCACAAATAAAAGGTTTAAAATCAAAGAACATCTTATTAATATGCATGGGAAAATTTTTCACTCAGCATCCAGCGTAGAGGAAATCCGCAGGGATGCTGGCAATAGCAAACCCCATTTGCTTTGGTAGCTCTATGGTTCTGCTGCCGCTGCTGCTGCTGCTACTGGCTCGCGCGTTCGTCTCCAAGCTTTTGCCAGGGGCTGGAATCTTCGTGGTTTCGATTTTTCTTTACCTCTCAGCTTACGCTAGTACAGATTGGATTCCACTCATATGACGATACCTTATCGCAGCTCAGGATTGTAGGGTGGGGATTTCTGTCGCTTTTCCTGCCTTTTTCCCTCTGCTCGTTTGTACGCTGCAAACAGACGAGCGGAAATGGTCGAATTTCGTTTCGAACACTGAGCTGTCGCAAGCAACTTCGACGCTGTTCGTTTTGCTTGCTATTCCACTGACGATAACACACCGGTGTTCTTGTTTTCTTGGTAATGCGTGAGCAAAATCTATCAGCATAGTGATTTCCATCTATTTACTCGAAATGTGTGTGTGAGTGTTTTCTATTCACACCATGTTCCGTGCAACCACTTACGAAATGGACATGATAGCTAGCAGTCGAAACAGTAATCACCTTTTGCCGATGAATCTGTGATTGAGTGTGACTTGATCGAATTTCGAATGCGGCCGCTGACGACAGGCGTGATGATGACTTGTGTCGCAGCGATGAATGGCGTGTCGACGTACGAGAAACGCTTTCCATAAATTTCCGCACCTTTTGCGAGGTGATAAAGCGAAGGAAATTATATTTTCATCCATGCCTCGTGGAGTATCTTGTACGGGAATGGCACTCACGTACCTGCGCTTGGTACTTTTCTTTCGGGGCTCGCTGTGTGATTGGGATGAATTATCGTGCAGCCCCCGGAGTGGTTCCATAAATTTTCCCAAACTAATCGAAACATTCACTTTCGGTGCCGTGCCTTTTGTGCTCCGCACGCTCTGCTCAGTAACAAATCGTTCCGAATGCAGCGGCAATCTGCACACAACCCCACCGCGGGGGGAGAAAAATGAACTTTTCTGCCTTTTTGGTTGAGTGCATTGTGCGGTTTCCCACACAAACAAACGCGCACGCAAACGGACTCTGTTGCCCTCCTGTTGCAGCGCAAACCGATTGGGATGCATCGAATGCACCGCAAAATGGTCCTTGCACGCATTCCCAAATGCCCGTTACCATTATTGCTGCTGGATGCTGCTGCACCGGGACTATTAATCATCTTTCCTTCCATTCTCCCGACATAACATACTATGCGAAGGAAGTGAAAATGCATTGCGTCGTGGAAAACTTTTGCTCCCTTTCCTCCCGTCGTTTCCGTCTAAGCACGGTTTCACCCACCGCAAAAAACATGTACAACAAAAACAGACAGCCAAGCTCGTGAGAGGACAAGGAAAATAAAAGCACCAGACGGCTTTTCCCAACCAGTGTGTGCCACCAACCTATCCAGAGGACGATACGGGCATTAGCTGTGTATTTGTGTGGTGGGACCAAAATAAAGAAAGAGGGGCAACATTTCGTTTTCTGGACCGAAAATGAAAAGAACTGGAATATGCACTATTACCAACTTGGCCGAAAAAGAAATCCTCCTTCCCTACCCAAAACGATCTCGCCCAGTTGCTTCCGGGTTTTTGTGGTTTCTTCCATGGTGAAGTTTTCTTTCTACATGGCGATGCAACGTCAGTGCATGGACAAGGATGCAAGGATCGTGCCACACAGCTTGCACACCACCTCCGTGGCGTTTGGGTGTTTCTTGCCGGTGGTGCTACACACGCTAAACTGAACGTGTGGTTGTGGTCCTCAAGTCATGTGACAATGGCCAAAGCACGCATCAGTTGGGCAAGTTTTGTGTCCCCGAGTCCCGAAATGAAGCAGCCGGCGTAAAGTTTTGTTGGTTCGCGGTACAGTTTGTGAGTGCAGCTTTTTTTCCTCATTTTTCCACCGCTCTGAGTTGCAAGGTGCTGGTAAAAGTTATCCCATTTCGAAGGCACCTCTTAGCCTTTGGATAGGGAAAAAGAGCTGAACGTGAAGATGCGACAGCTTAAATGGAAATCGGAAGGATGCCCACGGGAGCTTTGAGTTGTATTAAAATTTTCCCGTTTTCCCCGGAAGGTGAAGTTATTTTTATCTGTCAGGATTTCGATCGTATTTGTAACTGTCACAAAGCGCTGGGAGTTATTTTGGCCACTTTGGCAGGGAAGGTTCACGTTCACGTGGAATGAGGGAAAGGTTTGATTGCTTTATGCGTCCTGCTACCGTTTGAGCAGAACCGACAACTTCAAGGTTTTCTTGGCGTTATGTTGTGCTGCGAAAATAGAATTTTTCTGAGAAGTATTATTATGTTTTGAACGCATATGAACTGGTTTTTTTCCTTTCTTTTTTGTTTGTTATGAGTTTCACAGTGAGCGTGCCGCCAGTAGAGGAGACAGCGACGGCGGTCTTCACACGGTAGGGCCGGATTTTGAATCCCATCCGGATCATCTGCTCGAAGTAAGGACTTTTTTATGTTCAAACAAAACATGTATTTCTTATGATATTGCTTCGTCTAAAAATCCATCCTTCGCTTATTTGTACATTCGGGATTTTGTTCACTTCTTCTATGAAAATAATAAACACATAACGCGCAAAGACTTTTCATCGCAGGACTACTTGACAATCGTATCGACTCGCCGGTGCTGCTCTCGGCAATCAACATTTACGCCCCGGCCAGATCGCTCCGTGCTAGATCACTCCTGGACATAGCGGAATGTCGTACACGTTTTGGTGCGTCAGATCCGTTTCTTGTTATGTGCCGTGAATTCAACGCT